>OZ036014.1:4554498-4574498 GCA_964035015.1 Corallium rubrum
GTGACAACGAGATTTCCACAGAGCGAGCATAGGATAATGTTTATCATTTATCATTCACAAAACAATGGACACGAACAAACATACAACCACATAGTGTGTCTGTAAGTGTGTCTGTAAATGCGTCGTACCACGGTCCACATACTGCATGGCAACATGAAAAGGTTCTTTATTAGTAGAACAAAGTGAAAACTGGTAAACTGCTGAGAATAGTTTTGATAACGAAATATCGACGTTTCAAGCGGAGTCCTTCATCAGAGTGAAATGTAGAGTGCTGTGTAGGCAGTGTTTTAGATAGAGCAAAGTGAAAAGATGGTAAATGCTGAGAATAGTTTTAATAACGAAATACTGACGTTTCAAGCGGAGTCCTTCATCAGAGTAAAAAGTAGAGTGTTGTGTAGGCAGTGTTTTAGAGCAAAGTGAAAAGATGGTAAACTGCTGAGAATAGTTTTGATAACGAAATACTGACGTTTCAAGCGGAGTCCTTCATCAGAGTAAAAAGTAGAGGTTTGTGTAGGCAGTGTTTTAGAGCAAAGTGAAAAGATGGTAAACTGCTGAGAATAGTTTTGATAACGAAATACTGACGTTTCAAGCAGAGCCCTTCGTCACATTTTACTCTGATGAAGTGGCTCTGCTTGAAACGTCAGCATTTCGTTATCAAAACTATTCTCAGCAGTTTACCATCTTTTCACGTTGCTCTATATCTAGCGTGTAACTGTATGCGATCACGTGACATAGTGCAAAACGGTCGCTAAGGAAAACGTCAACATGATGATTTATTCGAGTGGAAATAAAAAATCAGAGCTGATTAAAGCGCTTGAACTGGCTGACCCATTGAGGCATAGCTCTGCTCACTCGTATAAACCCTGTCTCAAATGGTATTCCTGATTAGCTATAATTATTGTACACTGTAGAAGCTGTATAGCCTAATTGTGACATCCATATTATCTGTAGTATCAAACAATATAAGTCACGGTTGGATATACTGCCGAAACAGGGAACGTTAGAAGTCTAAAAGCCTGGCCAAACGCTTTCAACATCGTTCAACATTGTTGAGTTCAACTGTGATGCAACTTGTTGAAAGCGTTTGGCCACCCCTGTTAATTGAATGATGTTGAACGTTGTTGAATGTTGTTGAACGAAATTTGAACATGTTCAAATTTTCGTTCAACACGCGTTCAACAATGTTGAACGATGTTGAATGAAATGTTGAAAGTTCTAGAAGGGATACCGATACCCTAGTAAGGGTCACCCTAGTTTATTGTCTTTCCGTGTTTCGTTTACATGAGTGCTAGGGTGACCCTGGGGGGAGGGTTACCCTATCAGCTTGCTAGGGTAACCCTGGCGGCAGGGCTATCTTTTTGTTTACATAAGCCATATAAACGCGTTTGCTAACGCGTACCGAAGAAAATATCTTAACGATTTTGTGGCTGCCCTTCCTGTTCTTCTACACCTTGTGAAGTCTTTTGAAGATATCGAGCAAATGACGCCAACAATAACATGTAAACCGAATATAGTAAAATGGTCACACAGAAGTAATATGACCCAGAGTTAACCCTGCTACAAGGGTCACCCTACTCCATGTAAACGAGGGCTATCTTTTGACTCGCTTCAAAGGGTAACCCTTCTAGAAGGGTCGCCTTCACTCGAAACGTTAGACCCCTACGGTAGGGGTCTAACGTTCCAGAGTGAAGGCGTTTCTGTAGTATATCAGACATTACTATATTCCGATTTGTGTTTCAACACTGCCTATGCAGCATACATGCACTACCTTAATACAAGTCACGCACTGAAGCTATTCCTCGATATATCTGTTGTTGCAGCCAAGAAAGCTTATGGCGATTAAGCCAACAATATGGCGATTTGTTGAAGAGGTCCGAAGGACGAAACTAGTACTTCTAATCGCCTTACTTCTTTAATTGTACATGTGTAGAAAGCTAAATAAATATTTCTTACAATACTTATGAACTGAAGCTATTGTACGGAGCTATTACGGCATGCAGACAATATTGCAGACATCCCAATGTGCATCGTTTAACACTGATGGCACCCAAACATAGGTAATCTTTTGTAGACGGCTGCGTTTGATGTCGGCCAAACTAGCCATGTAGGCACAAGTGGTGGTCTCTCCTTATGCGATCTATTATTCTTTGTGACTACTAAAATAACCGAGAACTTAGAAGAGATGGTCGCTAATGAGAGGTGATCATTTAGATAAATCTGTACTGCAATGTCACTCATAAATTAACACCAGCTGCCAAGACCCATATCACCTGTATCAAATAATAACACTCATTTGCTAAAGCTATTGTATAGATCTATATTACCAGCATCCAACCTTCAACCTGTATATATAATAAAATTACTTTTCAGTACGGGAAACACTTGTACATTATATATACACACACCGCTTTAAACAATATCTCTTAGAACTAAAACGTCCCATTTGTAGAAGTTCCTGTTATATTATTTATATATTATATATAGATAATCACACGCGTAATAGAAAACTCCGTTACATCTGTTGTACAATATTTCTCACACTAAGTCCAATTGGATCATTATTTGAACGATTTCGTCGCCAGCCGGTCTTAAATGTATGGGTAAAGATGTCCTAAATGCTCTTATCAACCCATTCGTGCTTCGTTTGGTCGCGTTTATTTCTTTCACCATATCGGCTGGGGGTTTAATCATCAGATAAGATTGTTTCGCTGAGGTTAGCACTTGTTCGTGTACAACTGTCCACTTGATTTCACCACGCAGTTCGTTCCATTTCGTACGTGCCAACATCATTTCCTCTCGTTCGTCTTCTGTTGTACAATTTTCAATGTAACTTTCCATTTCGTCTATTGCCCGTGGGAAAATATGTGGTCTGATATCGGTCGGAGGAAGAACTTTCCGAAATATATAACTTTCTAAATCAAACGCTGCTTTTCCTGCCATTAAGGCCAGTTTCTGTTCGATAGCCCATGCTTTAGCGTTATGCCATGTTTTCTCACCGGCGAACGAAGTCATACAGTTTGAACACGTGGTCAAGCTAATATCACTTCCAATGCGTTCATTATTGTCCAGATCTCTTGGCTCGGCCTTCTTCTCCACACAGTTCATGTCTTCAACTTCGTCTGAAGTTGAATCTGAACTGCTATCGGTCATCTCCTGTGGCTTTGTTTATATGTGAAAATATTCTCCTATCCAGCGGATGCAGATCAAAGGTCGACCTGATTTTGTCGAGGATTGTGACGTCACATGATTGCGACACGTCAAACTGTTTGAGTGGATATCAATTAGAATAGAATTTCGGGGAAGTTTCGTGCGTCTCCGCATGCATACAATCGAGTTGATTGCTATGTCTCAATGAAAGCACCGTGTCTAATCGACAGGTATCAAAGTCGGATTTAATCGGATCGCTATGGTTGGGTGACTACCGCCTATATAGCTTATATACGCTCGGCTAAACCCGTTGGTAACCTAGAAACGCAAGCCTATCAGTGTTCTTGATTAGTAAGTCGGAGGCAAGATCAGACCGTGATCAAACACAGACATGTTTAAAAGTCGGTTCGGATTACTAGATACTAGCAATTAAATAAAACGTCTTTTCTTTGACTTTTACAATTAAGCCTTTCATCAAGTTTTGCATGTCCGAAGTTTTGCGAAAGCCAATTAAATCTCTCAACCGTTATCACGCACTTCATGTGGAAAGGTCTATTTCGAACGAGTTTGGGTTAGACCAGAATTTCTGTAATAGTAAGGAGGGGCACCACCATAATGGCCAAGTCATAGTGCTCGGGGGGGGGGGGGGGGGGGCAAGGTTTCGTTATATTCACTTCCTGCAAAATCAAAGGGGGAATGCTTCCCAAAAATTTTGCTGCCACTCCGTTGCAGAATTAAAGGACAGCGCCATGTCTATTTGATTACGAACAAACAAACAAACAAACAAACAAACAAACAAACAAACAAACAAACAAACAAACAAACAAACAAACAAACAAACAAACAAACAAACAAACAAACAAACAAACAAACAAACAAACAAACAAACAAACAAACAAACAAACAAACGGGCGGGCAGGCAGGCAGGCAGGCAGGCAGGCAGGCAGGCAGGCAAGCAAGCAGACAGACAGACAGACAGACAGACAGACAGACAGACAGACAGACAGACAGACAGACAGACAGACAGACAGACAGACAGACAGACAGACAGACAGACAGACAGACAGACAGACAGCATATAAACCGCATATAAACTTTGTTTCGCCTCAGGCACTAACTGACCTCAGTACGCATGCGTATGTACTGGTTATAAAATACTGCAGGCGCATGTTTATTTTTAACTTCAGAGATAATTTAATGACGACAACAAATAATTATGAGCAATTAGTTTTCACACATGATTATGCAAGATCAGAGAAGAGGACGCGGTCGACTCTGATACTTTGCTCGAACTCATCTATTCTTGAAGCAGTTACTATTTTAGCATCTTTGGATATGAGAATGAGTGCGAAGAAGTCTTCCCTAATGACACCGGATCCTTATCATATACCAGGGTAAGCATGATTTGACCGTGGCCATTTCATTGATACTTTTAATGACTAATTTCTACTGTTGGTATAATCACTCTTTAATCCGCAAACAAAACTGAATCCTTTGTAGCCTCACTTGGGTTAAACGCTTACATGTAATACCCCTTTCTTTTCTTCGTTTAGCTATATAGGTTATTGCCCGCAGTTTAAGTATCAAATTGGCGAAACATTTGGCCGTACAACATCCCAACTTCTGACTGATTCACGTATCGCGAGCTCTGGCCGACCTGTTCTGTCTGAAATCAATCCTGAACTACCCCAAGTCCCGGACCACAGGAAACAATTGATCTCAAAAAGAGCGTATAATCTTGGGGATCAAAAACTGTTTGAGAAAATGGTGCCTGGATATACAGGTAAAGTTAGGACATATTGCGCTTTCTGAACCGTTGTACTACAATTTCTATGGGTTGATATAAACGTCCTTCGCTCAGCATCGCTTTGGACAAGGTCTCATTTGGAGACAAATATTTACGATAGCCATTGAAGAATATTCGAGGGCCTTCGAGATGTATGTGAAACTATAGTTGACGCTTTAATTGTAGATTCGTTACAGAAAAGAAAGAGTTTTATTGTGTGTTTATTATTTGTGATTTTTACTCATTTGATCGCATGCATTGTTTATCATTTGCGTCAGATGTTGCCAGGCAATGGAGGGGGGTAACGTCGGGATTGTGTGGACAATAGGGAACATAGAGGCTAGGAATTCTGAAACTTTAATTGCGACAATTTTGTTCTTACAACTCAGCGAAACAAAATGCTGATTTGTTTCATTATTAACAAAAGTAAAAACAAATCTAACTTTTTGAACAAAATGTGATAGGCTAGTCAGGGTATTTGGTTAGTCGAAATGCATTTTATAGCCCCTATAGCAATCTCGTTCCGGAGCATTGAGACACCCCCGGAACGGAACATCTAAAAAGTTTTGACTTTTGACTGCATTTGATGGGAAGTTTGGAAGAAATTATGCCTTTTAGACATCACTTTTTCACAATTCTATGATGGAGACAATCAATTCATCCCTCAAATGCTTTTTATTGTATTTTTTTGACCGGCGTGTCCGACAACGTACATATAAGCTAAGATGTCTGAAGGAATCCCATTCCATTGAGAATTCATTAATTCATGAAATTATGTATAAATCTGTCATTTTCCAGGATTTATTCCGAAAGGAGAACATCATTTTGGTACACGTTATGCAGAAACAAGCCTCAGTGCTGTGGCTGATTTTGAAAAAGACCAAGCGTTTTGCAGACGACGTTCACAAGACCTTCGCACAGTTCAAGCTCTTCAGTGTGGCGAGTTGGTACCTTCTGAAAGACTCAATGAAAATACCATTAAACTAAGCAATCACCAGACACCATTCAGACAACTCAAGCTTCATCCTGCAATGTATTACTCCAAAAATGCCCCACAGCATTCACTCTCTCCTCTCACGATGGGAAATGAGAATCCTAAGAAATTCTTTATGTCAGGCTACACAGGATTTGTACCAAGAGCTGGAGGGTATATTGGTGTAGGGTACCCTAAGATCACCAATAAAGGACTCTGTGACTTTACAGACGAATGTGAGAGATTGAAAAATTTGAAGGAGCAACCAGTCAATGTTCACAGGAAGATTATGAAAAAATGGGAGAGTAAACCACTTTATATTAAAGATCTTGGAATGGTGCCTCACTATACAGGCCATGTGCCAGGTAAGGGAAACATTAGTTAGTTAATTAATTAATTAATTAGTTACTGTAGTTAATTAATTCATCACTGTAATTAAATAGTTACTGTAGTTAATTATTTAGTTACTTTAGTTATTTAGTTACTGTAGTTAGTTAATTAGTTACTGTAGTTAATTAGTTACTGCAGTTAATTAGTTCATTACTGTAATTAAATAGTTATTGTAGTTAATTATTTAGGTAGTTACTGTAATTAATTAGTTAGTTACTGTAGTTAATTATTTAGTTAATTATTTAGTTACTTTCATTATTTACTGTAGTTAATTAGTTACTGTAGTTAATTAGTTACTGTATTTAATTAATTAGTTACTTTAGTTATTTAGTTAGTTACTGTAGTTAATTAATTAGTTACTGTAGTTAATTAGTTAGTTTATACTGTAGTTAATTAATTAGTTACTGTAGTTAATTAATTAGTTACTTTAGTTATTTAGTTAGTTACTGTAGTTAATTAATTAGTTACTGTAGTTAATTAGTTAATTAATTAATTAGTTACTGTAGTTAATTAGTTAGTTACTGTAGTTAATTAATTAGTTACTGTAGTTAATTAGTTAGTTTATACTGTAGTTAATTAATTAGTTACTGTAGTTAATTTGTTAATTAATTAGTTACTGTAGTTAATTAGTTACTGTAGTTAATTATTTAGTTAGTTACTGTAGTTAATTAATTAGTTACACTGTAGTTAGTTTATACTGTAGTTAATTAATTAGCTACTGTAGTTAATTAGTTAATTAATTAATTAGTTACTGTAGTTAATTAGTTAGTTACTGTAGTTAATTAATTAGTTACTGTAGTTAATTAGTTAGTTTATACTGTAGTTAATTAATTAGTTACTGTAGTTAATTTGTTAATTAATTAATTAGTTACTGTAGTTAATCAGTTACTGTAGTTAATTAGTTAGTTTGTTAGTTACATGTTACTTTAATTAGTTAGTAAGCTAATTAGTTATTTAATTAGTCATTAGCTAATCAGCTAGGTTATTTATTTATTTTGAGCTTGCATGCATTTATTAACTTTTTTTTCTCATTAGGTGAAAAGTTTCGATATGGCAGGACTTTTGGCTTTAGCACCAAGAATGCTCAACCAATCAAAACATTTTGAGATGTCAGTAAGTTTTTTATGATGTGCATAATGAAATGAAAGTGATGAATAAACTTAATTCATTCACAAAACATCTTTATATTCATTTATAAATTTTTTTATAAATTTTTTCAAGTACCATACTTGATATATGTGAAAACTACTGTACAAATTAAAACACACAAGACTATTATTATTATTATTATGATGTAACTATACACTTTTTCAGAGGGGAGTTTCAAATATATAATACAGACTGTATTGCATCATTATCATCTTTAATTTCACATATTGTGCTGTATTTTGGTCCTACATGAAATGACATGTACATGTAAATTAAATATACATTTCTTTTAACAAAATATAACCTGAGGCTATAACCTTTCAATTTGAAAAACCCACACAACATACTTTTCAAAAAACAATATTACTGTAGTTGAGGTAAATATCCAGCATCTTTGATGAATTAATTTTAACATTACACATACATGTATCACACAATATATACTTCTGTTGTGTTAGAAAAACAATATATAACTAATTGTATTGAAAGAGATCATTACTGTATAAACTAAAAGTCTGAAAGTCACGGCTTTGTTCAACATATTATATAATAATGAAATAATTATTAGTTTCAATTTAATCTTCTTGTGCCAATAATGAGAATGCATTGCTGACTTGTAGTGACTCATCCTCGTGCTCGCTGCTAGATTCGTTATTGTTTTCATCAGATGAACCATTTTGCGCAGCTACTGCTGCAGCATCCTCTTCTAACTTCCATTTCGTTAAGTCACTAAACTGTTGCTGAAGTTTGGCAATTTCTATTGTGTCTGGATGCTCTTTCCACATTGCTGAAAGAAAAACATGGCCAGTAAACTAAAAACCAACAAGCTGCAATTGTTATTTTTATCCAGACCTAACCTTGTTTTGATGTGAAGCCAGGTGGGTACAAACAAATGACAATTTTCCCTTCAGTTGCCAATCTCAGCAGACTGTTAGCTAGAATTTTATTAAAAACATGTTACTCATACAGTGTATCTACTATATAACTATCAAGATAATTATTAGGGTACAGTACATACATAATTACTTACCTGCTCTGTATGTGTCTGGTCTGCCAGCTTTGGCTGTGTGGTATCCTCTTTGTTCAGCCCAGGCTAAAACAGAATATTAAGAACATTTGCTACAAATATACAGTACAATCTTGACCACCATCATGACCACCAGTATACCACACAGTATACCATTATGACCAACACCTCACCATCATGACCAACACTGCCAAGTATACTATCATGACCAACACTAACCATGACCAACACTATAGTATACCATTATGACCAACACCTCAACATCATGACCAACACCTTACCAGCATGACCAATACAGTACTGTATACCATTATGACCAATGGCTTCACCATCATGACCAACACTACAGTATATCATTATAAATGACAGCACTACAGTATACCATCATGACCAACACCTCACCATCATGACCAAGACTACAGACTACAGTATATACCATTATAATCAACACCTCACCATCATGACCAACACTACAGTATACCATCATGACCAACACCTCACCATCATGACCAAGACTACAGACTACAGTATATACCATCATAATCAACACCTCGCCATCATGACCAACACTACAGTATACCATCATGATCAACACCCCACCATCATGACCAACATTACAGTATACTATCATGATCAACACCTCACCATCATGACCAAGACTACAGTATATACCATCATAATCAACACCTCACCATCATGACCAACACTACAGTATACCATCATGACCAACACCTCACCATCATGACCAAGACTACAGACTACAGTATATACCATCATAGTCAACACCTCGCCATCATGACCAACACTACAGTATACCATCATGACCAACACTACAGTATACCATCATGATCAACACCCCACCATCATGACCAACACTACAGTATACTATCATGATCAACACCTCACCATCATGATCAACACTACAGTATACTATCATGATCAACACCTTACCATCATGACCAACACTACAGTATACTATCATGATCAACACCTCACCATCATGACCAACACTACAGTATACCATCATGACCAACACTACATTATATACCATTATGAACATGAACCCTATACCATCATAAACAACTCACTATATTGTACCACAATGACCAATTCAAGACTACAGTAGTTACCATGATTATGACCAACACTTCACCATCATAATCAATATTTCACCATTATAACCAACACTAACCATAACCAATACAATATGTTACTATCATGACCAACACTTTACTATCAAATCAATACTTCACCACCATAACCAACATGCACAGTATGTTACCATCATGACCAATACATTACCATCACAAATGTCCCACGCTGACCACTCTAGCTCTCCTTCACAAACATTGCCAGCATCTTCACTCTCAGTAACCTTTGGGTGAACAAGACTGAGTAACTTTTCCAGTGGGACACACGATGCTAAATATCCCACTACAGAATATGGCTCTCTGACCTGTGCAATTGGGTAGGTGCCTGACAAGATCTTAAAAAAAGGTTTTAGCTCTTTTTTAATGACATTAATTTTCAATGAACAATACATGTACTGTATAATAACTGACCATACAAAATAATTCTTGACCATTTTAATACCTGAAGTTTTTTGTCAACAAGTGATGGGAAAACAAGACCAGGAGAATCACAGAGTCTTACTGATGGAGTAAGGAATATGGTTTGAAAGTGTTTTGTGTGGCCTGGTGTCCGAGAACAGCTGACAACCTAGAGGATATATTTGAATTGTAGATAAGTTTCAAGTTTATGTCCGTGACTGGATCTGGGTTCTCCCCTTTGATGGTCCAAAGTGAAATGATTCAGTCCATAAGTAGTTAAATTTGAGTGTAGAATATATACATTTTAAGACCAAACCGGGACCAGTTGCAAAAAATGCAACTACACAGGCCTTCCGGTAGGAATTGAACCCACGACCTTGCGATTCTAGTGCAATGCTCTGCTCATTGGTCAGAGCATTGTACTAGAATCGCAAGGTTGTGGGTTCAATTCCTGCTGGAAGACCTGTGTAGTTGCATTTTTTGCAACTGGTCCCGGTTTGGTCTTAAAATGTATATATTCTAGTACTGTACTCTAATTTTCCTTCACCAAAAATCCTTAGAACATGCTATGTAATCGAGTGAAATGCCCAATATCACTTATAATATACCCAATTCTCTCCGGCATTACCACCTTATTATATATACAGAACTCACGATCAAGCTGTCGGCAACGCCCTCAGTGGTCAGAGCATTGCGCTGGAATCGCAAGGTCGTGGGTTCAATTCCTGCCAGAAGGCCTGTGTATGTATTTGCATTTTTTGCAACTGGCCCTGGTTTGGTCTTAAAATGTATATACTCTACACTCGAATTTCCCTTCACCCAAAATCCTTAGAACATGCTATGTAATCGAGTGAAATGCCCAATATTACTCATAAGAAGTTAACCCTTTCCTGACTAGAGTTCTTCCCTTGATGAGTAAAATTGTTTGGTGTTAGCCAGAGTAAAATACTTAAAAGGCCACCATGGTAGGGAAAGGGTTAATGATAGGGACATTGTAAGTATACAGACCTTTCTTCCAATGAGGCCATTCAGGAGAGAAGACTTTCCAACATTTGGATGACCTACAGTCAACAAAATTATACCTTTGTACTCATTCTTAACAAGAATTGTGTAGTTTATAAGATAAAAAACCCAATTACATGTACAGTACAGTACAGTACAAATTATACAGTATATCAAATATTACAGCACATATTGTAGCCTTATTGTACATGTACTGTACCAACTAGTCCAATAGTCAATATGCCTTCTTTCGTCTCCACATCTTCAAACATCCTGGCTTCCTCTGGAGGAAATAAAATAAAATTACAAGTACCAAAAATAAGAAATTGGGAGAAAAATCCAATAAAGAAACATTTAACCAATTACAGTTTTACTTGTACACTTTTTCATTCTTAAAAACATTTATTTGATTAAAAAAAATGTTGAATAAGGTTGTTTTCTGTGGAGTGACCGCCATGTACAGTACATTACATTACACAGGGCTTGAAATTTGTGGTATCCCGATATCCACGGGATACTAGATTTTCGTTTTGGATACTAGAAGTCTTAACTTCGGAATCCATTGGGATACAATAAAATTTTTGATAGCGCACAGCCACAGAATCTGAAGTAACGTCTTACAATGTAACGTAACGTCTTAGAATGTAACGTAATGTCTCACAATGTAGCGTAACGTCTTACAATGTAGTGTAACGTCTTACAATGTAGCGAATGAATTTCATGTGAGTAGAGTTTAGTTGGTCTCTCCTGTGCTTCGAGGGTTTTTCGCAGGATTCTGCGGTTTTCCTCCCTCCGTAAAATCAACACTTAGGTCTTAGTTTATGTCGTGCACTTTTAACATGAGCCTCTGGCTCGGATGATTGGGCGACCACATCCTGTGTTTAACGACGTTAAATAAATCATTACTCATTACTCAACGTCTTACAATGTAACGTAATGTCTTACAATGTAGCGTAATGTCTTACAATGTAGTGTAACGTCTTACAATGTAGTGTAACATCTTACAATGTAGCGTAATGTCTTACAATGTAGTGTAACGTCTTACAATGTAGTGTAACATCTTACAATGTAGCGTAATGTCTTACAATGTAACGTAATGTCTTACAATGTAACGTAACGTCTTACAATGTAGCGTAACGTCTTACAATGTAGTGTAACGTCTTACAATGTAGCGTAATGTCTTACAATGTAGTGTAATGTTTTACAATGTAGTGTAACGTCTTACAATGTAGCGTAATGTCTTACAATGTAGTGTAATGTTTTACAATGTAGCGTAACGCTTTAGAATGTAGCGTAATGTCTTACAATGTAGTGTAATGTTTTACAATGTAGCGTAACGTCTTAGAATGTAACGTAATGCCTTAGAATGTAACGTAACGTCTTACAATGTAACGTAACGTAACTGCAGGCACTGTCACAAATTGGTATAGTTAATTTTAGATATTGCAAGTTGAGATGTTTAGTATTCAAAAGTGGGATACTAGATTTCAAGGAGGGATGCCAAATTCAGAAACCTGGTATCCCACTTGGATACTGCCGAAAATTTGAAATTTCAAGCCCTGCATTACATGTACCTTCTTCATCATCATCATCTGTAGAAATACTTTCCTCGTAAGATACTCCTTCCTTTAAATTCTCCTCTTGCTCTTCAATATGACAAAGCCAGTCTTTCAAGTTCACTGCAAACAGATTATTGACATCATCTCATTACAAAAGGCTAAAAGCCTGATTACGGCTTGCTTGCATAGCTCAAGTCCAACTAAGCTTTGATGGCCATGTGTAGACTGAAAGCCAGCCACCGATCTCATTTGCCTCTCAGTTGAGGCTTCTCTCAGGAATGAGATGAGAGGCTTCTCTCAGGAATGAGATGAGATGAGAGGCTTCTCTCAGGAGTGAGAATGAGATGAGAGGCTTCTCTCAGGAGTGAGATGAGAGAGGCTTCTCTCAGGAATGAGATGAGAGAGGCTTCTCTCAGGAATGAGATGAGAGGCTTCTCTCAGGAGTGAGATGAGAGAGGCTTCTCTCAGGAATGAGATGAGAGAGGCTTCTCTCAGGAATGAGATGAGAGAGGCTTCTCTCAGGAATGAGATGAGAGAGGCTTCTCTCAGGAATGAGATGAGAGGCTTCTCTCAGGAATGAGATGAGAGGCTTCTCTCAGGAATGAGATGAGAGAGGCTTCTCTCAGGAGTGAGAATGAGATGAGAGGCTTCTCTCAGGAATGAGATGAGAGAGGCTTCTCTCAGGAATGAGATGAGAGAGGCTTCTCTCAGGAATGAGATGAGAGAGGCTTCTCTCAGGAATGAGATGAGAGAGGCTTCTCTCAGGAATGAGATGAGAGAGGCTTCTCTCAGGAATGAGATGAGAGAGGCTTCTCTCAGGAATGAGATGAGAGAGGCTTCTCTCAGGAATGAGATGAGAGAGGCTTCTCTCAGGAATGAGATGAGAGAGGCTTCTCTCAGGAATGAGAATGAGATGAGAGAGGCCTCTCTCAGGAGTGAGAATGAGATGAGAAGCTTCTCTCAGGAATGAGATGAGAGAGGCTTCTCTCAGGAGTGAGAATGAGATGAGAGGCTTCTCTCAGGAATGAGATGAGAGAGGCTTCTCTCAGGAGTGAGAATGAGATGAGAAGCCTCTCAGGAGCGAGAATGAGATGAGAGGCCTCTCTCAGGAGTGAGAATGAGATGAGAGACACCTCTCTCAGGAGTGAGAATGAGATGAGAGAGGCTTCTCTCAGGAGTGAGAATGAGATGAGAGAGGCTTCTCTCAGGAGTGAGAATGAGATGAGAGGCTTCTCTCAGGAGTGAGAATGAGATGAGAGGCTTCTCTCAGGAATGAGATGAGAGGCTTCTCTCAGGAGTGAGAATGAGATGAGAGAAGCCTCTCAGGAGTGAGAATGAGATGAGAGAAGCCTCTCTCAGGAGTGAGAATGAGATGAGAGACACCTCTCTCAGGAGTGAGAATGAGATGAGAGAGGCTTCTCTCAGGAGTGAGAATGAGATGAGAGAGGCTTCTCTCAGGAGTGAGAATGAGATGAGAGGCTTCTCTCAGGAGTGAGAATGAGATGAGAGGCTTCTCTCAGGAATGAGATGAGAGGCTTCTCTCAGGAGTGAGAATGAGATGAGAGAAGCCTCTCAGGAGTGAGAATGAGATGAGAGAAGCCTCTCTCAGGAGTGAGAATGAGATGAGAGAAGCGTCTCTCAGGAGTGAGAATGAGATGAGATCGGTGACTGGCTTTTCAGTTTAGGCCATGCATAGAATTTTTCTAACCTTTTCCTTTCATGAGTTTGTCACAGACATGGTGAAGTTCACGTGGACCAACAGGAATGAAGGAAGTTTTCTTTTTTCTTCTTAATCGCTTTTTAACTAGCAGTTTTGAATAGGAAACATAACATTATCTACAGGATCTATTCAAAGACCATGGTAGAGGTTTTAGTACATATATACATCATGAAAGACTTCAAATATTTCTGATGTGTAATTTTTGTGTTACATTAGTAACTGATTATCAAAAATTATCCATGACAAAAACCTTTTAACTCCATCTTCTTAATTTCTTCGGGGTCTTTTGGGAAAGAAGTGAAACATATAATGTTTAAGTCTGGAAATTTTGTTTGGAAGTAATCTTTCCAAGCCACGACCACTTCAGGAGCAATCAAGTCAATCTGAAGATTAATTCCAAAGGTAATACATAATCATTATAAATGGTATATACTGTATTGTACATGCATGTATCCATTCAAAATGTATTGACTAATTAACACTGATTTTCAAATTGCAAATAATTATATGGGGTTTGGTTAACCTAAAAGTTCCAGTAGTTACAGGTAGGTTAGTTTTCTTAAAATAAGAAAACACTAAGAGATCATTATCTCTGTCCACCCTACCCCACATGCTACCCCCACCCACCCACCCCCACATGCTACCCCCACCCACCCACCCACCCCCACATGCTACCTCCAACCACCCCCACCCCTAGCCTGCACCCTACCCCTGCCTGGCCCCCTCATGATTTCTGTACTTCTGTTATTACCTTGTTCAAAACAAGTACCACTTCTTTCTCAAGATCCTGGTGAATGTACTCATAGAGTGTTGGAGAGAAGTGAATCACCTACAAATTAAATATACCCAAACCAGCATTAGATACAGGTAAGTCAGGCTTTGGTACTCAAGGGTAAAATCATGTTACATCCTGCAATAATGTGAGAGCACTTACAGGATACCTGACATCAGTAATAATGACGATAATGTTAGATACTTCCAGAACTCTCCACAACTGACGCCATGTCTAAGGTACAGTATGGTAAAAATATACAAAAAATAGTTTTATCACATAACTGATTTTAACTACATATTCCTTGCTAAAAAATCTCTTCATTGTCCTGCTGAGATCCCCTCAAGATCCTACTGAGATCCCCTCAAGATTCTGCTGAAATCCCCTCCAAATCCTGCTGAGATCCCCTCCAGATCCTACTGAAATCCCCTCCAAATCCTGCTGAGAACCCCTCCAGATCCCACTGAGATCCCCTCAAGATCCTGCTGAGAACCCCTCCAGATCCTACTGAGATCCCCTCCAGATCCTACTGAGATCCCCTCAAGATCCCACTGAGATCTCTCAAGATCCTGCTGACATCCCCTCCAGATCCTGCTGAGATCTCCTCCAGATCCTACTGAGATCCCCTCCAGATCCTGCCGAGAACCCCTCAAGATCCTGCTGAGATCCCCTCCAGGTCCTGCTGAGATGCCCTCAAGATCCTGAGATCCCCTCAAGATCCTACTGAGATCCCCTCAAGATTTTACTGAGATCCCCTCCAGATCCTACTGAGATCCCCTCAAGATCCTGCTGAGATCTCCTCCAGATCCTGCTGAGATCCCTCAAGATCCTGTCAGGATCCTACACCAATATTTCATTGTTCTTTACCTCCAGGTTCATCTCGAAGTAGCTCAACTTTGAGACATCACATTCATCTCGTATATCTTGTAGGTATTGTCTGAACATTCGTTCTTCATTTTCTTCCACTTCTCTCTTGTCCATTTTGTAACTCCATTTTGGTCTCTTGGGCATATCAAGGACTACAAGGAAGCATCAACAATTCAGGAACACATCACAAAGTGGCATTACATCTATCTTCATCTCAGACCATCATTGATCAAGATCTCGGTCTGAGGCTGTCTCAAATTCATACCTGTCCCTGGTTTATAGATATCTTCCAGGGTGTACTCCAAGTCAGCCTAGAATGGAAAGAATATCCTACTGTACTGTACACATATATTTGTCAGAGTATAAACTAGACATGCAAGTTCAAACACTCATAGAAAACTTATATATATTTTTTTTAATAAATGCATGTACTGTACTGTAATCATGCCAAAATTAGTACCTTTGAGAAACGGACAATTGCATTTCGTGCTTGCTTTTTCCTGGCTTCGATTTCTTTCTGGCTTTCTGTCTTGAAAGACAGTTTGTACCTTTAAAGACAGTGTATTATAGTAAACTAAACATCCTGCCTATAAACAGTTTTCTGGATGTTTTTTTTCGAGTCTTACTGTACCTGTCAGGGTCATATGGTTTTCTTCCTGTATTGTAATCTAACTTATAATCTTGTTGCTTTGCTTGCTTGCTGCTGATCTGTGACGTTGAACAAGAGGATCCCTCAGTCTCTGAATCACTCAGATTTTCCGAACTGGTTTGTTTTGTGCCTCCATGATTAAGTTTGGTACCTTAGTACAAACAGAGAAAAAGAGTGGTAAAGTCTCTCTGTTTGTCTGTCTGTTCATGTTGTCCCATGGGTGCCAGAACTAGGGGAAACTGACACCTCTCTGTGTGTAAGTTAACAATTATTAAATACAGTATACTGGGTATAGTTACGTGATTTAATAAATGTTGTGTCTTTTATTACTACTCAAATCAGTAGAGCGAGACATGGTTGATTTTTTTATCGCTTCCTAAGTGTCAGTTTTATTAACGCGGATCAATTTCAAAGCAATCACGAGGTGTATTCTCATGTACCACGTGATAAACATCCAATTGTTAACCATTGTTAACTCGTAAACAAGCTATCATGTGGTACATAAGAATTATACATCTCGTGATTGCTTTGAAATTGATCTGTGGTTAATGAAACTGTCACTTCGGAAGCGATGAAAACATCGCCTATGTCTCGCTCTACTGATTTGAGTAGTATATTTTATTATATTTATTATTGTGCCATGAAAGTATTTATAAAGGTACATGTATATACAGTAAATTTATATTGTGTCTCCATGCAAAACAGTTAGCTCTTGAATTGACATAAAAGTAGCGTGCTGCGTAGGCAGTGTAGAAACAACAATCAAAATATAGTAAGGTTAGATATACTACCGAAACAGAGAATGTAGGAGTCTAATTATGTTTCCAGCGAAGGCCCTTCGTCATGTTTCTCTTGAATTGACAGCTTGTTAACCTGGATAGACCATAATCCATTGCAAATTCAAGATGACATCACTATTGGTGAGTAGGACACCTTACTTTCAATAATTGATCAAGTTGTCAGCAGCACCCGGGGGGCAGTAGAGCCCTTGTTCCCCCCTGGATATGACACTGTCAATACACAAAATTTGTATTCCATGTTCATCGACAATTTTTTTTCTTATACTGTAATCTTCTATATGTTGTGTAACCCAACCAAGTGCAATGAATTAATATTTCATAAGAAAGGCAATTTAATAACTTATCCAAATATTATGTCTATACCACAATGCAGTAAGCTTACTCTGTTAGGAGTTACTTTTCAATCTAACTGTAGATTTTCAGAACATGTCAAATGTAAGCTCGTCAAAGCTAACAAGAGTCTATTTATACTAAGATCTTTGCGCAAAGAGGGATTTAGTCAATCTGAAATTGATCACCTGTTTCACAGTATTGTGTTACCTAACATAACCTATGGCTTATCAGTTTATTGTGCATCTGACGCTGAAATTACTGCAATTCAGGGTTTTTTAAACCGTTGTTTTAAACGTAAATACATTTCCCAGCCAATTAAGATTCGAATGTTATTGGAAAAACAAGATAAGAATATATTTAATAAAGTAAAGAGACTAGACACACATCCACTACATAAACAGCTTCCTAAAGTTAAGGATACTAATTATAACCTTCGAAATATATCTAGTCTGCGCCCGAAAGTAAACTCAGAGAGATTCAAGAATAGTTTCATTAATCGTCTAATGTTTAACTATAATCTAGCTATCTGAAATATTTGTATACCTATATATTATATATGTTTGTACTATAGTCCAATTGTAACTAGTTTTCATTGTATGCTTACTATGTATGATATACCTGTAACATAAGATATGTATTTTTATCTTATGCAATAAAGACCATTATTATTATTATTATTATTATTATTATTATGTTGTATATATATATATATATATATATATTTGTATTCCAAGTTCATCGACAATTTTTTTTCTTACACTGTAATCTTATGTTGTGTATATATATATATATATATATATATATATATATACGTGTGGGTTTTGGTCTACGAAACGCAAAGAGTGCTCGATAACATATAGTTAGAGCAAATATAGATTTTCGCTTACCTCAATCTATATATATAGATAGATATATATAGATAGATATATATAGATATAGATATATATAGATAGATATATATATATATATATATATATATATATATATATATCTATCTATATATATCTATCTATATATATCTATCTATATATATCTATCTATCTATATCTATCTATCTATATCTATCTATCTATATATATATATATATATATATATATATATATATATATATATATATATATATATATATATATATATATATATATATATATATATATATATATATATATATATATATATATATATATATATATATATATATATATATATATATATATATATATATATATATATATATATATATATATATATATATATATATATATATATATATATATATATATATATATATATATATTGTAGCGTCAACACTATAAACAATTTTTATAGTAATTATTATTTTAATTAATCAGTTTATTTGCATCTAGTTAAGTGCGTTATTGTGCATGTATAATACCTTTCTGTTTATCAGTAAATTGCCTTTTCTTTTTTAACTGTTCCTTTTTCTGTTTTACACTGAAAGGTTTTTTTCTTGGCATAATCTAGAAACACACAACATGCAAGCAGCTGGAATAAGACGCATAAAGAAGCACCTTCGGCGTAGCTTCGTAAAGCGCTCGGCATACGCTCGGACTATTACGACAGTCATAATTGCCAATTTTGAATCAAGGTAAATCATTTTTAATTTAATTTTTTACCTTTTTATTTGGACTTTAAATGAGCCAATTATTCTTTACTTATTATTCCCAAGATAAATTTGATGATTGACCAGTATTTTTAAAACAGGACATTAATTACGAAGCTGAATAATTAATATAATTATTCGCCTTTTGACAGATGTGAACGAGCGTGCGTCCACAAAATGGCCGCGACAGACTCTGTGGTTGTTGATGAAGTTATTGATGAAATAAATATGGATGAAAACTGTCTTGGAATACAACATTCTTATTCAGCTGACGACGAGAATAATACAGGACTTCATAGTGATTTAATTGAAGGTTCAGATGTCGGGAAAAGTATTGAAAATGATGAAAATCTTCACTCCGAATCAGGTATGAATTTCTAGATTCTCTCAAGTTCACATGAATAGGAGAATTTGCATGTTATCTATGTTCGTTTAAACTTCGTTTTGTTGTCAATTAGAAAGTCTCCTTGGTGTTTAGCTTGTGTTAGGGACACAATAACAAGCCTGGATTCTCTAAAAACCTTAATGTATAGCCAGAGGTTTAAATTGTATATGTTTGTTGTTTGTCATGAAGTTAAGCAGGTAATTTTAAAGTCGCTGAACGGGGCAAGGGAAAATGATGAACTTTTCTCAAGCTCAGAACCTGATCCTG
>OZ036014.1:4579498-4600294 GCA_964035015.1 Corallium rubrum
AGTTCACGGATAAATCAACAACTTGTTCACGGATAAATCAACAGTCATGAACAAGTTGTTCCAACAGCACATTTTTATAGCCAACGACGTTGTTCGCACATGATACAACATGTTGCAACAGCATGACGAAATAACAACGATGAACAACAATGTTACAACAATGGTGAACATGGTTGATGTATCAACACGTTATTCGGTTGTTACAACATGCGTGAACAACGGTTGTTGTTTCATCAAGCAGTAACAACTTGTTGAAACAATGATGAACAATGTTGTTCATTTATCAATGTTGTTCACATATGTCAACAAGTTGTTACAGCATTGTTGCAAGTTGTTACAGCATTGTTCAGGCAACAACGCGTGTACCTGACAACAGTCAACATGTATACGTTACACTCTTAACACCACTAAAATCATTAATACTTCATGAAAGGAAATCAGTACCATGTCCGTGGTTTTATATCTGATAAAAAATCATCCTAATTTACATAAACTTTGGATTTGATTTTCTCGGCTTAGACAACGTTATTTTTCAAAATTACTACGCCAATGAACTTACTAAACAGGTCATTTTTGAAGCAATTCAAACCCTTCGCAGTACTTACGTGTTTTATCAGATCCAAAACACTGCTGCTCAGGTTTTAAATAAATATTAAAATCTCGTATACAAACGCTATCTAGCCTATCTCGTAGGAGTCACAAAGTGATTAAGGTGAGGTAATACCATAGGCGGAGAAATTTTACAGCAACTGACTCATCAATCACCATTCACAAATTATAGGCTAAATATTAGGCTAAAGTAACTGTTACAGCCTCATTCCTGTCAGCCAAAAGCACCCATATACAGTGTGATAAGTCAACCCAGTAAACACAACATCGACAAATTGTTGAAATGTGTTGTATTTTAACTAGTTTTTATGACATTTCATGACCTTCAGTGTTCTTAAAAATCACCCCTCAGAATGCAGGAAATGCCATTTCCAAGACTCTAAATTTCAAAAATTTCCGGGGGGCATACCCCCGGACCCCCTAGAAGAGTCCCTTTTTGTAAACGCCGCTCACGAGAAAATTCTTAGAAAGGCCTTCTTCAGCACTTCAGGCCCCCTAGACGAAAACAAAACTCTACGCCTATGGGTAATATGGGCAACCTTTTTCTTCAACATGCAACGCAACTTTGTTGAAAAGCGTTGTTGCACGTATTACCACCCACCTTAAACATTGTCACGCAACAATGATTTTGTACGTTGAAAAAATTTGTTGAAAAAAGTAGACTCCAGTTCTACTTGCTGCAACATGCTGATTCAACTTGCAACAAAATCATTGTTGCGTGACAATGTTTAAGGTGGGTGGTAATACGTGCAACAACACTATTCAACTTGCAACGCAACAATGTTGCAGCAATTTGTTGCTCGTATTACTTCAGCTTAAAAGGCGACGAAGTGCCGAAGTTTGCAATACTACGTTATATCGTATAAAACTGAATTTGATCCAAAGTGTGAAAACTGGTGTGTGTTTTTCTTTTTGTTTTCTTCAAGGGGGAAGAATATTGGTTTAGGAAATGGACAAAGAAAATCTAAAGACTTTGAAGAGTTTGTTCTTAACCAGAGAAAGTATCTTCGTGAAGAGTTGAAGTTGTGTGAACAAGGAACACAAAGGGTTTTGAATTATTCAAATAATTTTTTACACAAGAAACTGAAGACTGATCCCACTGTAAGTCAAGTGTATAAGATCATATAATACTATGCTATGGTATATATATATATATATATATATATATATATATATATATATATATATATACGTACGTATGATATGATACGACAAAGTTAATATTATATTGTTTCATTCACTGTCTGCATTTTAGAAACCACTGCGAGTGGAACGGCAAAAAGGTCAAGCTATTCTTGGAAAACTGAAGTCCATTGAAGAACTTCCGGATGAACCATGTTGTGTTGACAAATGTGTTTCAGTAAGTTGTTGTAGGCAATTTTGCAAATGCGCGGGAAAATGTTTCTGAGGCCCAGATTCTAATGACCGATTACACGCTCTAACCATTGAGCTACTGATGTGTTCTCAACCAAGCTCGTCAATTTAACTACATCTCATATGCAAACGCTATGAATTTGCAACCTTAGCTAGTTAGCTCTCTATCCGAGGTTAGAGCGTCTAACCAGTCATTAGAAGGTTGCAGGCTTGAACCCTGTCTGGGGCTCAGAAATCTTTTCTGAGTAATTGAGCTTGACGAACGTCCACCAAACGTCTGTTCCATTACACCAAGCTCACAAACGTACCACATGCACTACATGTATACGTACAACTTATCATGTCACTTTAACGACATCTCATATGCAGATGCTACCACCTAGGAGCACATATGACTTTGAACTTCCAATCTTAGCTCTACATCCAAGTTGGCCAATGGCGAGAGTGTCTGCATGTAACTGGTCATCAGAAGGTTGCACCTGTCGGTTCGATTCCTGATTAAGGCTCAGTTGTTAATATATACTACTCATTGCTTTTGAAATTCGTTTGTCAACATTTGTGGGAAGGTTGGGAACTAGGTACGGAAGTTCGCCAAGTTCATTGTGAAGTTCGAATTTAATAAGCTTTGAATTGAATTCCTTTGGCGAAATCATGGAGTAGAAGATTATTTGTTGTATAGTGTTTGATGGAAATGGAGAATAATAGATACTTGGTTAAACAGAAACAAATTGACGACTTAAATTTGTATCTATCTCGCAATGTAGTTCTGAACATTGCTACGTAAGTTCGGAATGTTCATTTCAATTGTATGTTTCGGATTTCACTAGCAAGCTGAAACTGACTATAAAAGCCTGGCCAAACGCTTTCAACATTTCATGTTGAATGAAATGTTGAACATGTTCAAATTTCGTTCAACATCATTCGATTCAACACCATTCAACAACGTTCAACACATCATTAAACAAGGGTGGCCAAACGCTTTCAATATACATGAGGGTTCCCTATACTCTTCGCGTGAAGCGTGATTGGGTTATTTTACTTACCCGTCAAACGTGATCAATTTTTTTAATCCGTGATTCGTGATCGTAAGGTTTCAAATCTTTTAACGTGCACGTGAATGTAACTTTTGATTTAACCGTGACCCGTGAATGAAGGCTAGAATTAAATGTGATTCGTGAACAGTTTTTTTTTTAGGATTTATGGATTTCTGTTGTTTGTCTTGTCTGTCTTCGAACAGTCGAACACCGGAATAGCATGTATATTTGATATTTTACGCTATAGCTACTTACAGATTATTTTGACTATTTTACTCTGACTAACTCCAGACATTGTACTCGTCAAACGGAGACCTTCAGGCTTCCGAGTGTTGAGACAAAGATAATAAAAAGCGACGCCAGGCTCAATTTTGCATGATCGCAGTGTTTACTAGATCTTTACAATGGACTGCAAGGGCAGAAAGAAATCTTTCAAACTTGCTGCATCCTTCTGAGATTGAAGAGAAATATTATTAATCAGTCAGATGATGCGAAATATTAATCCGTGAATTTATTTTGTATTTTTACGTGAATCGTGATTGCCTCGATTTTTGTGTGAACGTGAAAGAGTTTTTGCGATTTTTCGTGACTCGTGAAAAGACTAAATATTTTTACGTGAATGCATTTTGTGAAGGGGTATAGGGACCCTCATACATGTTGAATCACGGTTGAATTCAACAATGTTGAACGATGTTGAATGAAATGTTGAAAGCGTTTGGCCAGGCCTTAATATTCTAAAACTATTCTTTAATAATCTTTGTTCAGATGGCGCAAACTCACAGCAAGCTTCTCCAACAATGGCGAGACCGCTCCATGTCTGGTCAAGCCGAAGCACGTCGAGTATTAGCTGAGATGTTGACGCCGTCAGGGGGAGCAAGATCTAATTGTTATAAATTTATTTCATGGGTAACAGGGTGCAGTCATAGCACGATTGGACGAGTCAATGAACAAATGAAGAAGACGGGTAAGGAATGAAAAGAAACCCATTTTTACATCTTGAAAAGTCTTTCCAATTGTTTGGTTTAGTTTTTAAAGTTTCCGTGAAGTGAAAATTTCTAATAGAACATAAAACATTTCAAGCTTATACTCTAAATAACCAATTTCAAAAAAAAAAAGAAATAAATCTAGGATGTACTTAATAGATATTAAGTGCGCTAAAGTTTGCCTTCCTGATGTTACAAAATAAGGAAAGACTGGAATTGATTATAAGTAATAACATGACTTGAGGGAAATGAGCGATTAAATTCCCCGCAGCCGAGGGAAGGTTTGTGCGGCGCTCGGACTTTTACAAATCTTCCCGAGGCAAAGGGGAAATTTAATCGCTAATTTCCCCAAAAGTCATGTTATTCGTTTGTAATATTATGATTACCGAGGAAAACTTTGAGAATCTTACCGACAGGAAATTTACACGGTTGATCTGAGAAGTTGCATCTAATTTTCCCGTGCATGTTGATGAGGACAATATATGCAAGCGGGAAATTTAGAGGAAGACAAAGGATTTCTTTGTCTTCTAATTTTCCCTCATCAACATGCATGGGAAAATTAGAAGAGAGAGGAAAAATTTCCTCCCTCTTGCATGAGCAATGAGGGAAATACGAGGTTTACATTCTCTCGGAGAACAAAAGAATCAGAGGCGATCATGATATATATATATATATATATATATATATATATATATATATATATATATATATTGGATTATTAATGATGTTGTGCATAGTTTTCCAACTGCATACATCATCAAGCACTCTAACCAAGCGACTCTCTCCTTAGCCTGGTACCCTGACCCAATCAAAGAATATGGGCCAGGTAACCACTAAAGACTTCTGCTTTCCTATTGGTTAAAATCTCGCGCGTTTTTAGTGGCTATGAGTAAAACTGCAATTGTCAGAAGTGGATTTAGCCCTGATGACGCGAGAATGAAATTAGTGGTTACCTGGCCCATATTTCTTTTGAAATTGGGCTAGGGTACCAGGCTACTCTCTCCTCCGCAGAGGCGAGGGCGTGCGGGTGAGGGAGAAGACGCGCGAGGAATGATGGGAAGAGGGAACGACGATAGCCCGCGCGCCTGTGACAATTGCCTGCAACTAACCAGAATAGAAGCCTGTGGAGGAGAGAGAACCAAGCGATTAATTTCTTCAAAAATGGATAAGCCATGGCAAACTTTGAGAGTTTATAGCTCAAAGACTATGCAGCAGATTTGCTTGAAATTTCCACTGAATGCTTCTGTCTACCCTGCGAGTGAGAGCCCCTTTCCGACCTACGCAGGCTTCGGGGGAAAGTGGGCTCTGCCAACAAACTTGGTATTTCTTTTTGAGCATGCGTGAGCGGTTGCCAAGATACTATTTTTGACCCAGGCTCTAACGCGTTACTTACTCTTTTCCTGCTAACGTGTGTTCATAAACTAGAACTTGTTTGACCAGTTTAAAACATGACTGACTCGCCCCAAACTTGGGGCGAAGATCGAGTTTGTTGGCAGAGCCCACTTTCCCCCGAAGCTTGCGTAGATCGGAAAGGGGCTTTGACTCGCAGGGTAGCTTCTGTCATGCTGATCTGTTCAAAACCGCTAAAAGATTTTTCGCTTGGCAGGCACTTCAAAATCTGAAATAGCGAATTCTGTTTTTGTTTTTAGGTGGGGATAGAGAACCTCCAGTTCATGGTTTGATTAATTGGTGGAAAGCAAACCCGAAGCCAAAGAAAGTCAAAGTCAAACCAGTATCACACACCATTACTAGTTCGTCACAACCTGTCCAGGTACAGCATCTCTCCGGAGCACATCTTCAATCTCTTCCACAAATTGGCATTCTCCAGGCTGCTGCCAACTCCGCAGGAATTTCTACAGCCATATTGCCGTCATCACAGTTGGCAGGTAACCCGCAAGTAATCGCCATCAATCCAGCGCACCTGACACAGCTCAATGTCTCGGGCCTGACTTTGCCGACAACTCAGGCGACAGTACCAAGTCGTCAGGTGATTTTGACGCCCACTCAGCACACACAACTCCAGCTACAACAACTACAACAGCAACAACAGCAACTTCAACTGCAATCAATGCAACTCCAACAACAACTCCAACAACAACTCCAGCAAGAACATCATCAAATACAGACTCAAACAGTTCAACAACACAACCAGGATCAAAACCAAGCTATTCAAATTCAGATTCCAAATCAAGTTATCTCGACCCAGGAGGGAACATGCCTGACGCTCACGTCAGCACACGACTTTCCTTCAGCTTCGTTCACAACAACTCTACATCCAGTTCCTCACATACAAACCAGCCTTGCGAATGCCACTCAAGTTCAACAAGCTACGCCTTTGACAGCAGAAAATTTCCTAACCTCCGATACTTTGCAGATAATAAACTCTGGTCAGGTCCAAGCAGTTGCTCCACATGTTGTCACTCTACAGTGTTCAAATGAAACTAATGCAACACAAGCTGTACCTGTATCACTCATACAAACACCTTCATCTCTGTCATTGTAGAACGCCAGGAAAATTAAGCTATTACTCCCCCCCCCCCCCCCCCCCCCCCCAATACCTGTGACACAGCCCCCGTTTAAACTGTGGCCAAGAAGGCATCTGAATGTACCGCAAATTCCAATTTTGTTTTCGGTAATAAAAGTCTACTTCTTGACTTTCGTAAGTGAGCAAGTTAGCAAAAATTTTGACCTTGACGGCGGAGCATGCGTACTTGAGACTAATTCGAGGGAATTGTGTGACGTCAAAGCAGGAACTAGTCTGGTTCTTTTTAAAAGTTATTATCGCGCACGCATGCGCTGCATTCATTCAGTCAGTCAGTCTTCAGTCAGTCAGTCAGTCAGTCAGTCAGTCAGTCAGTCAGTCAGTCAGTCAGTCAGTCAGTCAGTCAGTCAGTCAGTCAGTCAGTCAGTCAGTCAGTCAGTCAGTCAGTCAGTCAGTCAGTCAGTCAGTCAGTCAGTCAGTCAGTCAGTCAGTCAGTCAGTCAGTCAGTCAGTCAGTCAGTCAGTCAGTCAGTCAGTCAGTCAGTCAGTCAGTCAGTCAGTCAGTCAGTCAGTCAGTCTGTCTGTCTGTCTGTCTGTCTGTCTGTCTGTCTGTCTGTCTGTCTGTCTGTCTGTCTGTCTGTTTGTTTGTTTGTTTGTTTGTTTGTTTGTTTGTTTGTTTGTTTGTTTGTTTGTTTGTCTGTCTCGTGTATGTGTATGTTTCTTTGTTTATGTCTGTCTGTCTGTCTGTCTGTCTGTCTGTCTGTCTGTCTGTCTGTCTGTCTGTCTGTCTGTCTGTCTGTCTGTCTGTCTGTCTGTCTGTTTGTTTGTTTGTTTGTTTGTTTGTTTGTTTGTTTGTTTGTTTGTTTGTTTGTTTGTTTGTTTGTTTGTTTGTTTGTTTGTTTGTTTGTTTGTTTGTCTGTCTCGTGTATGTGTATGTTTCTTTGTTTATGTCTGTCTGTCTGTCTGTCTGTCTGTCTGTCTGTCTGTCTGTCTGTCTGTCTGTCTGTCTGTCTGTCTGTCTGTCTGTCTGTCTGTCTGTCTGTCTGTCTGTCTGTCTGTCTGTCTGTCTGTCTGTCTGTCTGTCTGTCTGTCTGTCTGTCTGTCTGTCTGTCTGTCTGTCTGTCTGTCTGTCTGTCTGTCTGTCTCTGTCTGTGTGCCTACGCAATAGGGGGATATTAGGGCTTAGTTCCCTCGTTACAAATATTGGGAAGGGGCTTTACTTGTGTGATAGCTACTAACTTCTAGTTTTATAATAAAATGTAAGTTACTAATAGAATGTTTTTAGAGCCAATCAAAACAGGATCTGAACACCACGCGCCGTGGACGTAAAAATACCCTGGGTACGAGTTTGGACCACCAAACCATAATAATTATTGTGCACCAAGTATTTATAAGGTCAACGCCATGACACATTTTTTGAAAGCCCCCGAGGCGCTGAAATTTAAAGTGACCATGTGGTACATTTTCCAGCAATACTTGCTACATTATATTCAAGAAAAGAAGGTTTTTACAAACTTGGTAAATAGCTTCTCAGTTTCTGCATGTCTAGGAAGAACAGTTTAGATATAACTGACAGAGTTATCTGAATGAAGATTTAAATATTTGGTCAGAGAACGTTTGTCTTTTCATTTATAAACTTAGTTTAGTTT
Organism: Corallium rubrum; assembly: GCA_964035015.1. Classification (NCBI taxonomy): domain Eukaryota; kingdom Metazoa; phylum Cnidaria; class Anthozoa; order Scleralcyonacea; family Coralliidae; genus Corallium; species Corallium rubrum. Next base: position 4,587,629 of record OZ036014.1, read on the forward strand.
ATTCTGGTTTCCTTTTGTGGCATAAACACTGGGTCCTTACTGGACCTCCAGGAAGAACAGTTTAGGTATAACTGATAGAGTTATCCAGAATAAATAAAGTTAGTTTAGTTTACTCTGGTTTCCTTCTGTAGTAACACTGGATCAATGAAGGATGATCCTAATATTCATGAACTTGCTTTTCAATATGTTTCAGGTGCGGGTATTAAGACATTAAGTTCAATGCACTTAGAATCTGACAAGAATCACATGGCATTTCTTGCAACTGGACTGGACATGGGCACATTTCTTAAAAGCTTTTCATATAAATTTTCCAGTCTTGGATACCGTAAGTCTTTCAATATTTTCTACTATAACTTAATACTAACATTATTTACCAATAAGATTTCCTAATACGCAGTACAATATGTACAGTACAGATTATTATCCACTTTTAAAACTTAACAAAAATCAGTTTAAAATATGGATGTTTAACAAAAGTGAAGCCCTAATCAAATGAGAACATTGAAGTCATCACAAGTTGGCAGTCACAAATTTCTGTGGCAGTCATTCGAACATTGCTATAGAAGGTGTAAAGAGCCTTTACCCGAACCAGAACATTATTTTTTGACCAAATATCGAAAGTTGAAAAAATGGCCAAAATGAATAGGGTCCCCCCCGTTACATTTTTTCAGATTTTTCAACTTTTTAAATAAGGCTGAACTATGGCCAATTAGCACGAATAAGTCTCTCTTGTTGCTAAAGAGGCTGTAAAAAGCCTTTACCTGATCCAAAACAGTATTTTTTGACCAAATATCGAAAGTTGAAAAAATGGCCAAAATGAATAGGGTCCCCCCTTTACATTTTTTCAGATTTTTCAACTTTTGAAATAAGGCTAAACTATGGCCAATTAGCATGAATAAGTCTCTCCCGTTGCTATAGAGGGTGCAAAAAGCATTTACCCGATGCAAAGAGTTATTTTTTGACCAAATATCGAAAGTTGAAAAAATGGCCAAAATGAATAGGGTCCCCCTTTTACATTTTTTCAGATTTTTCAACTTTTGAAATAAGGCTAAACTATGGCCAATTAGCACGAATAAGTCTCTCTGGTTGCTATACAGGGTGTAAAAAGCCTTTACCTGATCAAAAGAGTTATTTTTTGACCAAATATCGACAGTTGAAAAAAAAGGCAAAATGAATAGGGTCCCCCCTTTACATTTTTTCAGATTTTTCAACTTTTGAAATAAGGCTAAACTATGGCCAATTAGCACGAATAAGTCTCTCTCGTTGCTATACAGGGTGTAAAAAGCCTTTACCCGATCCAAAGAGTTATTTTTTGACCAAATATCGAAAGTTGAAAAAATGGCCAAAATGAATAGGGTCCCCCCTTTACATTTTTTCAGATTTTTCAACTTTTGAAATAAGGCTAAACTATGGCCAATTAGCATGAATAAGTCTCTCCCGTTGTTATACAGCGTGTAAAAAGCCTTTACCCGATCCAAAGAGTTATTTTTTGACCAAATATCGAAAGTTGAAAAAATGGCCAAAATAAATAGGGTCCCCCCTTTACATTTTTTCAGATTTTTCAACTTTTGAAATAAGGCTAAACTATGGCCAATTAGCACGAATAAGTCTCTCTCGTTGCTATACAGGGTGTAAAAAGCCTTTACCCGATCCAAAGAGTTATTTTTTGACCAAATATCGAAAGTTGAAAAAATGGCCAAAATGAATAGGGTCCCCCCTTTACATTTTTTCAGATTTTTCAACTTTTGAAATAAGGCTAAACTATGGCCAATTAGCACGAATAAGTCTCTCTCGTTGCTATACAGGGTGTAAAAAGCCTTTACCTGATCAAAAGAGTTATTTTTTGACCAAATATCGACAGTTGAAAAAAAAGGCAAAATGAATAGGGTCCCCCCTTTACATTTTTTCAGATTTTTCAACTTTTGAAATAAGGCTAAACTATGGCCAATTAGCACGAATAAGTCTCTCTCATTGCTATACAGGGTGTAAAAAGCCTTTACCCGATCCAAAGAGTTATTTTTTGACCAAATATCGAAAGTTGAAAAAATGGCCAAAATGAATAGGGTCCCCCCTTTACATTTTTTCAGATTTTTCAACTTTTGAAATAAGGCTAAACTATGGCCAATTAGCATGAATAAGTCTCTCCCGTTGTTATACAGTGTGTAAAAAGCCTTTACCCGATCCAAAGAGTTATTTTTTGACCAAATATCGAAAGTTGAAAAAAATGGCCAAAATAAATAGGGTCCCCCCTTTACATTTTTTCAGATTTTTCAACTTTTGAAATAAGGCTAAACTATGGCCAATTAGCACGAATAAGTCTCTCTCGTTGCTATACAGGGTGTAAAAAGCCTTTACCCGATCCAAAGAGTTATTTTTTGACCAAATATCGAAAGTTGAAAAAATGGCCAAAATGAATAGGGTCCCCCCTTTACATTTTTTCAGATTTTTGAACTTTTGAAATAAGGCTAAACTATGGCCAATTAGCACGAATAAGCCTCTCTCGTTGCTATAGAGGGTGTAAAAAGCCTTTACCCGATCCAAAGAGTTATTTCTTGACCAAATATCAAAAGTTGAAAAAAGGGCCAAAATGAATAGGGTCCCCCCTTTACATTTTTTCAGATTTTTCAACTTTTGAAATAAGGCTAAACTATGGCCAATTAGCACGAATAAGTCTCTCTCGTTGCTATACAGGGTGTAAAAAGCCTTTACCCGATCCAAAACATTATTTTTTGACCAAATATCGAAAGTTGAAAAAATGGCCAAAATGAATAGGGTCCCCCTTTACATTTTTTCAGATTTTTCAACTTTTGAAATATAAGGCTAAACTATGGCCAATTAGCACAAATAAGTCTCTCTCGTTGCTATACAGGGTGTAAAAAGCCTTTACCCGATCCAAAGAGTTATTTTTTGACCAAATATCGAAAGTTGAAAAAATGACCAAAATGAATAGGGTCCCGGCCTTTACATTTTTTCAGATTTTTCAACTTTTGAAATAAGGCTAAACTATGGCCAATTAGCACGAATAAGTCTCTCTCGTTGCTATGCAGGGTGTAAAAAGCCTTTACCCGATCCAAAGAGTTATTTTTTGTCCAAATATTGAAAGTTGAAAAAATGGCCAAAATGAATAGGGTCCCCCCTTTACATTTTTTCAGATTTTTCAACTTTTGAAATAAGGCTAAACTATGGCCAATTAGCACGAATAAGTCTCTCTTGTTGCTATAGGGGGTCTAAAAAGGCTTTACCTGATCGAAAGAGTTATTTTTTGACCAAATATCAAAAGTTGAAAAAATGGCCAAAATGAATAGGGTCCCCCCTTTACATTTTTTCAGATTTTTCAAATTTTGAAATAAGGCTAAACTATGGCCAATTAGCATGAATAAGCCTCTCTCGTTGCTATACAAGGTGTAAAGAGCCTTTACCCGATCCAAAGAGTTATTTTTTGACCAAATATCTAAAGTTGAAAAAATGGCCAAAATGAATAGGGTCCCCCCTTTACATTTTTTCAGATATTTGAACTTTTGAAATAAGGCTAAACTATGGCCAATTAGCACGAATAAGTCTCTCTCGTTGCTATACAGGGTGTAAAAAGCCTTTACCCGATCCAAAACATTATTTTTTGACCAAATATCGAAAGTTGAAAAAATGGCCAAAATGAATAGGGTCCCCCTTTACATTTTTTCAGATCTTTCAACTTTTGAAATAAGGCTAAACTATGGCCAATTAGCACAAATAAGTCTCTCTCATTGCTATACAGGGTGTAAAAAGCCTTTACCCGATCCTAAGAGTTATTTTTTGACCAAATATAGAAAGTTGAAAAAATGGCCGAAATGAATAGGGTCCCCCCTTTACATTTTTTCAGATTTTTCAACTTTTGAAATAAGGCTAAACTATGGCCAATTAGCACGAATAAGTCTCTCCCGCTGCTCTGGAGGGTGTAAAAAGCCTTTACCAAATCCAAAAATTGATTTTTTGACCAAATAGCGAAAGTTGAAAAAATCGCCAAAATGAATAGGGTCCCCCTTTACATTTTTTCAGATTTTTCAACTTTTCAAATAAGGCTAAACTATGGCCAATTAGCACGAATAAGTCTCTCCCGCTGCTATGGAGGGTGTAAAAAGCCTTTACCAAATCCAAAAATTGATTTTTTGACCAAATATTGAAAGTTAAAAAAATGGCCAAAATGAATAGGGTCCCCCCTTTACATTTTTTCAGGTTTTTCAACTTTTGAAATAAGGCTAAACTATGGCCAATTAGCACGAATAAGTCTCTCCCGTTGCTATAGAGGGTGTAAAAAGCCTTTACCAAATCCAAAAATTGATTTTTTGACCAAATATTGAAAGTTAAAAAAATGGCCAAAATGAATAGGGTCCCCCCTTTACTTTTTTTCATATTTTTCAACTTTTGAAATAAGGCTAAACTATGGCCAATTAGCACGAATAAGTCTCTCTCGTTGCTATACAGGGTGTAAAAAGCCTTTACCCGATCCAAAGAGTTATTTTTTGACCAAATATAGAAAGTTGAAAAAATGGCCAAAATGAATAGGGTCCCCCCTTTACATTTTTTCAGATTTTTCAACTTTTGAAATAAGGCTAAACTATGGCCAATTAGCACGAATAAGTCTCTCTCGTTGCTATACAGGGTGTAAAAAGCCTTTACCCGATCCAAAACATTATTTTTTGACCAAATATCGAAAGTTGAAAAAATGGCCAAAATGAATAGGGTCCCCCTTTACATTTTTTCAGATCTCTCAACTTTTGAAATAAGGCTAAACTATGGCCAATTAGCACAAATAAGTCTCTCTCGTTGCTATACAGGGTGTAAAAAGCCTTTACCCGATCCTAAGAGTTATTTTTTGACCAAATATAGAAAGTTGAAAAAATGGCCAAAATGAATAGGGTCCCCCCTTTACATTTTTTCAGATTTTTCAACTTTTGAAATAAGGCTAAACTATGGCCAATTAGCACGAATAAGTCTCTCCCGCTGCTCTGGAGGGTGTAAAAAGCCTTTACCAAATCCAAAAATTGATTTTTTGACCAAATAGCGAAAGTTGAAAAAATCGCCAAAATGAATAGGGTCCCCCTTTACATTTTTTCAGATTTTTCAACTTTTCAAATAAGGCTAAACTATGGCCAATTAGCACGAATAAGTCTCTCCCGCTGCTATGGAGGGTGTAAAAAGCCTTTACCAAATCCAAAAATTGATTTTTTGACCAAATATTGAAAGTTAAAAAAATGGCCAAAATGAATAGGGTCCCCCCTTTACATTTTTTCAGGTTTTTCAACTTTTGAAATAAGGCTAAACTATGGCCAATTAGCACGAATAAGTCTCTCCCGTTGCTATAGAGGGTGTAAAAAGCCTTTACCAAATCCAAAAATTGATTTTTTGACCAAATATTGAAAGTTAAAAAAATGGCCAAAATGAATAGGGTCCCCCCTTTACTTTTTTTCATATTTTTCAACTTTTGAAATAAGGCTAAACTATGGCCAATTAGCACGAATAAGTCTCTCTCGTTGCTATACAGGGTGTAAAAAGCCTTTACCCGATCCAAAGAGTTATTTTTTGACCAAATATAGAAAGTTGAAAAAATGGCCAAAATGAATAGGGTCCCCCCTTTACATTTTTTCAGATTTTTCAACTTTTGAAATAAGGCTAAACTATGGCCAATTAGCACGAATAAGTCTCTCTCGTTGCTACAGAAGGTGTAAAAAGCCTTTACCCGATCCAAAACATTATTTTTTGACCAAATATCGAAAGTTGAAAAAATGGCCAAAATGAATAGGGTCCCCCTTTACATTTTTTCAGATTTTTCAACTTTTGAAATAAGGCTAAACTATGGCCAATTAGCACGAATAAGTCTCTCTCGTTGCTATACAGGGTGTAAAAACCTTTACCCGATCCAAAGAGTTATTTTTTGACCAAATATAGAAAGTTGAAAAAATGGCCAAAATGAATAGGGTCCCCCCTTTACATTTTTTCAGATTTTTCAACTTTTGAAATAAGGATAAACTATGGCCAATTAGCACGAATAAGTCTCTCCCGCTGCTCTGGAGGGTGTAAAAAGCCTTTACCAAATCCAAAAATTGATTTTTTGACCAAATATTGAAAGTTCAAAAAATGGCCAAAATGAATAGGGTCCCCCCTTTACATTTTTTCAGATTTTTCAACTTTTCAAATAAGGCTAAACTATGGCCAATTAGCACGAATAAGTCTCTCCCGTTGCTATAGAGGGTGTAAAAAGCCTTTACCAAATCCAAAAATTGATTTTTTGACCAAATATCGAAAGTTGAAAAAATGGCCAAAATGAATAGGGTCCCCCTTTACATTTTTTCAGATTTTTCAACTTTTCAAATAAGGCTAAACTATGGCCAATTAGCACGAATAAGTCGCTCCCGCTGCTATGGAGGGTGTAAAAAGCCTTTTCCAAATCCAAAAATTGATTTTTTGACCAAATATTGAAAGTTGAAAAAATGGCCAAAATGAATAGGGTCCCCCCTTTACATTTTTTCAGGTTTTTCAACTTTTGAAATAAGGCTAAACTATGGCCAATTAGCACAAATAAGTCTCTCTCGTTGCTTTACAGGGTGTAAAAAGCCTTTACCCGATCCAAAGAGTTATTTTTTGACCAAATATAGAAAGTTGAAAAAATGGCCAAAATGAATAGGGTCCCCCCTTTACATTTTTTCAGATTTTTCAACTTTTGAAATAAGGCTAAACTATGGCCAATTAGCACGAATAAGTCTCTCCCGCTGCTCTGGAGGGTGTAAAAAGCCTTTACCAAATCCAAAAATTGATTTTTTGACCAAATATTGAAAGTTCAAAAAATGGCCAAAATGAATAGGGTCCCCCCTTTACATTTTTTCAGATTTTTCAACTTTTCAAATAAGGCTAAACTATGGCCAATTAGCACGAATAAGTCTCTCTCGTTGCTATACAGGGTGTAAAAAGCCTTTACCCGATCCAAAACATTATTTTTTGACCAAATATCGAAATTTAAAAAAATGGCCAAAATGAATAGGGTCCCCCCTTTACATTTTTTCAGATTTTTCCACTTTTGAAATAAGGCTAAACTATGCCCAATTAGCACGAATAATTCTCTCTCGTTGCTATACAGGGTGTAAAAAGCCTTTACCCGATCCAAAGAGTTATTTTTTGACCAAATATCGAAAGTTGAAAAAATGGGCAAAATGAATAGGGTCCCCCCTTTACATTTTTTCAGATTTTTCAACTTTTGAAATAAGGCTAAACTATGGCCAATTAGCACAAATAAGTCTCTCTCGTTGCTATACAGGGTGTAAAAAGCCTTTACCCGATCCAAAGAGTTATTTTTTGACCAAATATAGAAAGTTGAAAAAATGGCCAAAATGAATAGGGTCCCCCCTTTACATTTTTTCAGATTTTTCAACTTTTGAAATAAGGCTAAACTATGGCCAATTAGCACGAATAAGTCTCTCCCGCTGCTCTGGAGGGTGTAAAAAGCCTTTACCAAATCCAAAAATTGATTTTTTGACCAAATATTGAAAGTTCAAAAAATGGCCAAAATGAATAGGGTCCCCCCTTTACATTTTTTCAGATTTTTCAACTTTTCAAATAAGGCTAAACTATGGCCAATTAGCACGAATAAGTCTCTCCCGTTGCTATAGAGGGTGTAAAAAGCCTTTACCAAATCCAAAAATTGATTTTTTGACCAAATATCGAAAGTTGAAAAAATGGCCAAAATGAATAGGGTCCCCCTTTACATTTTTTCAGATTTTTCAACTTTTCAAATAAGGCTAAACTATGGCCAATTAGCACGAATAAGTCTCTCCCGCTGCTATGGAGGGTGTAAAAAGCCTTTTCCAAATCCAAAAATTGATTTTTTGACCAAATATTGAAAGTTAAAAAAATGGCCAAAATGAATAGGGTCCCCCCTTTACATTTTTTCAGATTTTTCAACTTTTGAAATAAGGCTAAACTATGGCCAATTAGCACGAATAAGTCTCTCTCGTTGCTATACAGGGTGTAAAAAGCCTTTACCCGATCCAAAACATTATTTTTTGACCAAATATCGAAAGTTGAAAAAATGGCCAAAATGAATAGGGTCCCCCCTTTACATTTTTTCAGATTTTTCCACTTTTGAAATAAGGCTAAACTATGCCCAATTAGCACGAATAATTCTCTCTCGTTGCTATACAGGGTGTAAAAAGCCTTTACCCGATCCAAAGAGTTATTTTTTGACCAAATATCGAAAGTTGAAAAAATGGGCAAAATGAATAGGGTCCCCCCTTTACATTTTTTCAGATTTTTGAACTTTTGAAATAAGGCTAAACTATGGCCAATTAGCACGAATAAGCCTCTCTCGTTGCTATAGAGGGTGTAAAAAGCCTTTACCCGATCCAAGAGTTATTTCTTGACCAAATATCAAAAGTTGAAAAAAGGGCCAAAATGAATAGGGTCCCCCCTTTACATTTTTTCAGATTTTTCAACTTTTGAAATAAGGCTAAACTATGGCCAATTAGCACGAATAAGTCTCTCTCGTTGCTATACAGGGTGTAAAAAGCCTTTACCCGATCCAAAGAGTTATTTTTTGACCAAATATAGAAAGTTGAAAAAATGGCCAAAATGAATAGGGTCCCCCCTTTACATTTTTTCAGATATTTGAACTTTTGAAATAAGGCTAAACTATGGCCAATTAGCACGAATAAGTCTCTCTCGTTGCTATACAGGGTGTAAAAAGCCTTTACCCGATCCAAAACATTATTTTTTGACCAAATATCGGAAGTTGAAAAAATGGCCAAAATGAATAGGGTCCCTCCCCCCTTTACATTTTTTCAGATTTTTCAACTTTTGAAATAAGGCTAAACTATGGCCAATTAGCACAAATAAGTCTCTCTCGTTGCTATACAGGGTGTAAAAAGCCTTTACCCGATCCAAAGAGTTATTTTTTGACCAAATATAGAAAGTTGAAAAAATGGCCAAAATGAATAGGGTCCCCCCTTTACATTTTTTCAGATTTTTCAACTTTTGAAATAAGGCTAAACTATGGCCAATTAGCACGAATAAGTCTCTCCCGCTGCTCTGGAGGGTGTAAAAAGCCTTTACCAAATCCAAAAATTGATTTTTTGACCAAATATTGAAAGTTCAAAAAATGGCCAAAATGAATAGGGTCCCCCCTTTACATTTTTTCAGATTTTTCAACTTTTCAAATAAGGCTAAACTATGGCCAATTAGCACGAATAAGTCTCTCCCGTTGCTATAGAGGGTGTAAAAAGCCTTTACCAAATCCAAAAATTGATTTTTTGACCAAATATCGAAAGTTGAAAAAATGGCCAAAATGAATAGGGTCCCCCCTTTACATTTTTTCAGGTTTTTCAACTTTTGAAATAAGGCTAAACTATGGCCAATTAGCACGAATAAGTCTCTCCCGTTGCTATAGAGGGTGTAAAAAGCCTTTACCAAATCCAAAAATTGATTTTTTGACCAAATATTGAAAGTTAAAAAAATGGCCAAAATGAATAGGGTCCCCCCTTTACTTTTTTTCAGATTTTTCAACTTTTGAAATAAGGCTAAACTATGGCCAATTAGCACGAATAAGTCTCTCCCGCTGCTCTGGAGGGTGTAAAAGCCTTTACCAAATCCAAAAATTGATTTTTTGACCAAATATTGAAAGTTAAGAAAATGGCCAAAATGAATAGGGTCCCCCCTTTACATTTTTTCAGATTTTTCAACTTTTGAAATAAGGCTAAACTATGACCAATTAGCACGAATAAGTCTCTCTCGTTGCTATACAGGGTGTAAAAAGCCTTTACCCGATCCAAAACATTATTTTTTGACCAAATATCGAAAGTTGAAAAAATGGCCAAAATGAATAGGGTCCCCCCTTTACATTTTTTCAGATTTTTCCACTTTTGAAATAAGGCTAAACTATGCCCAATTAGCACGAATAATTCTCTCTCGTTGCTATACAGGGTGTAAAAAGCCTTTACCCGATCCAAAGAGTTATTTCTTGACCAAATATCAAAAGTTGAAAAAAGGGCCAAAATGAATAGGGTCCCCCCTTTACATTTTTTCAGATATTTGAACTTTTGAAATAAGGCTAAACTATGGCCAATTAGCACGAATAAGTCTCTCTCGTTGCTATACAGGGTGTAAAAAGCCTTTACCCGATCCAAAACATTATTTTTTGACCAAATATCGGAAGTTGAAAAAATGGCCAAAATGAATAGGGTCCCCCTTTACATTTTTTCAGATTTTTCAACTTTTGAAATAAGGCTAAACTATGGCCAATTAGCACAAATAAGTCTCTCTCGTTGCTATACAGGGTGTAAAAAGCCTTTACCCGATCCAAAGAGTTATTTTTTGACCAAATATAGAAAGTTGAAAAAATGGCCAAAATGAATAGGGTCCCCCCTTTACATTTTTTCAGATTTTTCAACTTTTGAAATAAGGCTAAACTATGGCCAATTAGCACGAATAAGTCTCTCCCGCTGCTCTGGAGGGTGTAAAAAGCCTTTACCAAATCCAAAAATTGATTTTTTGACCAAATATTGAAAGTTCAAAAAATGGCCAAAATGAATAGGGTCCCCCCTTTACATTTTTTCAGATTTTTCAACTTTTCAAATAAGGCTAAACTATGGCCAATTAGCACGAATAAGTCTCTCCCGTTGCTATAGAGGGTGTAAAAAGCCTTTACCAAATCCAAAAATTGATTTTTTGACCAAATATCGAAAGTTGAAAAAATGGCCAAAATGAATAGGGTCCCCCCTTTACATTTTTTCAGGTTTTTCAACTTTTGAAATAAGGCTAAACTATGGCCAATTAGCACGAATAAGTCTCTCCCGTTGCTATAGAGGGTGTAAAAAGCCTTTACCAAATCCAAAAATTGATTTTTTGACCAAATATTGAAAGTTAAAAAAATGGCCAAAATGAATAGGGTCCCCCCTTTACTTTTTTTCAGATTTTTCAACTTTTGAAATAAGGCTAAACTATGGCCAATTAGCACGAATAAGTCTCTCCCGCTGCTCTGGAGGGTGTAAAAAGCCTTTACCAAATCCAAAAATTGATTTTTTGACCAAATATTGAAAGTTAAGAAAATGGCCAAAATGAATAGGGTCCCCCCTTTACATTTTTTCAGATTTTTCAACTTTTGAAATAAGGCTAAACTATGGCCAATTAGCACGAATAAGTCTTTCTCGTTGCTATACAGGGTGTAAAAAGCCTTTACCCGATCCAAAACATTATTTTTTGACCAAATATCGAAAGTTGAAAAAATGGCCAAAATGAATAGGGTCCCCCCTTTACATTTTTTCAGATTTTTCCACTTTTGAAATAAGGCTAAACTATGCCCAATTAGCACGAATAATTCTCTCTCGTTGCTATACAGGGTGTAAAAAGCCTTTACCCGATCCAAAGAGTTATTTTTTGACCAAATATCGAAAGTTGAAAAAATGGGCAAAATGAATAGGGTCCCCCCTTTACATTTTTTCAGATATTTGAACTTTTGAAATAAGGCTAAACTATGGCCAATTAGCACGAATAAGTCTCTCTCGTTGCTATACAGGGTGTAAAAAGCCTTTACCCGATCCAAAACATTATTTTTTGACCAAATATCGAAAGTTGAAAAAATGGCCAAAATGAATGAATAGGGTCCCCCCTTTACATTTTTTCAGATTTTTCAACTTTTGAAATAAGGCTAAACTATGGCCAATTAGCACAAATAAGTCTCTCTCGTTGCTATACAGGGTGTAAAAAGCCTTTACCCGATCCAAAGAGTTATTTTTTGACCAAATATAGAAAGTTGAAAAAATGGCCAAAATGAATAGGGTCCCCCCTTTACATTTTTTCAGATTTTTCAACTTTTGAAATAAGGCTAAACTATGGCCAATTAGCACGAATAAGTCTCTCCCGCTGCTCTGGAGGGTGTAAAAAGCCTTTACCAAATCCAAAAATTGATTTTTTGACCAAATATTGAAAGTTCAAAAAATGGCCAAAATGAATAGGGTCCCCCCTTTACATTTTTTCAGATTTTTCAACTTTTCAAATAAGGCTAAACTATGGCCAATTAGCACGAATAAGTCTCTCCCGTTGCTATAGAGGGTGTAAAAAGCCTTTACCAAATCCAAAAATTGATTTTTTGACCAAATATCGAAAGTTGAAAAAATGGCCAAAATGAATAGGGTCCCCCCTTTACATTTTTTCAGGTTTTTCAACTTTTGAAATAAGGCTAAACTATGGCCAATTAGCACGAATAAGTCTCTCCCGTTGCTATAGAGGGTGTAAAAAGCCTTTACCAAATCCAAAAATTGATTTTTTGACCAAATATTGAAAGTTTAAAAAATGGCCAAAATGAATAGGGTCCCCCCTTTACATTTTTTCAGATTTTTCAACTTTTGAAATAAGGCTAAACTATGGCCAATTAGCACGAATAAGTCTCTCCCGCTGCTCTGGAGGGTGTAAAAAGCCTTTACCAAATCCAAAAATTGATTTTTTGACCAAATATTGAAAGTTAAGAAAATGGCCAAAATGAATAGGGTCCCCCCTTTACATTTTTTCAGATTTTTGAACTTTTGAAATAAGGCTAAACTATGGCCAATTAGCACGAATAAGTCTCTCTCGTTGCTATACAGGGTGTAAAAAGCCTTTACCCGATCCAAAACATTATTTTTTGACCGAATATCGAAAGTTGAAAAA
>OZ036014.1:4600494-4605494 GCA_964035015.1 Corallium rubrum
GTAAAATCCATTTTTTCATTATTTTAACATGTCCACACTAATCTGTCTTCGAACGAAAACGGAGATCTCGTATCGAAAATGTATCAAACGTTTCCCGTCCACACTAGCGTTTTTGAATCGTTTTCGCCGTTTAGTAAAACGCTAAAAAGATCTACAGAGGTATGAATGAATAGTTCTAAGTGACTGAAACCAAGATAACATAATCGTGACATCATCGTTTTCCAAAAGCTTCGTTTTTGCCGTCCACACTGGTGCAGAAAAACGGCGTCTTCGAATGTCTCCACTCTGGAGAGCGTTTTGGAAACGCTCCGTTTTTGGTCACCGAAGACGCTGGATTAGTATGGACGAAAGGACTTAAGCCTGGCTTCCATATAGTTGTAATTGTTGTAATTCAGTCGGCGAGTGTCGCCGATCAAGTCTTACAACAATTACAACTTAATGGAAACGCTTGTTGTAATCCAATCGGCGACAGTCGGCGACTGTTGTAGAAGTTGAATCAGGTTCAACTTCTACAACCATTACAACAGTCGCCGATGCGACAACAGTTAATGGAAACATCAATCGCCGACAGTCGGCGACTTTTTGCTAGATGTTTGAAACGTAAACCACAAAATTATTTACAAAAACTGGCCAAATCCTTTCAAAAAACCCTCGATTTTGTTAAAGAAGACTACTAAATAACTAGTTCGAAGACTTCAATGCCGTACGCCAGCTCAAATGTTTGCAACTGTCGTCAAACGTTCACGAAACATGAAATTTAAGCGGCGAAGTTACTGAACTTGTAAATAATGCTTGTGTTATATAAACTGTGAGAATGATCACAAACAAAGTTTTAGTCATTCAATTTGTTTTTGAATATCAAACTTAGCTCATCTGAACCTTGTCAAAACCGAGAAGTCCTCAGTCCGAGCGAACGGCGATTTGAATTAAAACAATTACAACTATATGGAAACATAATTGTTGTAATTCAGTCGGCGATAGTCGGCGATAGTCACCGATAGTCGGCGATAGTCACCGATAGTCGCCGACTGAATTACAACAATTACAACTATATGGAAACATAATTGTTGTAATTCAGTCGGCGATAGTTAACAATTATTCACCAAAGTGGAGGTGAATAGTGCTGGATATTCACCGAGCCGCTTCGGCGAGGTGAATATCCACACTATTCGCCGACACTGAGGTGAATAATTGTTTTAGCATATACCTCATAAATGAAATAACAAGTTTAACATTGTTAACTCATATTTTTCGGTATTTTATACAAGACACGACCGCTAGCAACTTGGACACTTGGCGTACTCGATATTTGTCGACAAAACAGTTTTTTAATACAACTTTTGAATATATTAATGGCTAGAAAATTGTAAAGAAACGTACCTGGGGACACTCTTCTACCTAATTTTGTTGACTTTTCTCGTTATTCTACTACATCACCCTTGTTTATCAACAAAATCTCCTGCCTCGGTAAACAAAGCAAAACTGGCCGCCATCTTGTTTTGCCCGCCGGTGAATAGTGCAGGATATCCCGAGCTAGAGGAGCCAATCAGATTGCGCGAAAAGCACTATTCACCTGCGAGGTATATGCTAATCACCGATAGTCGCCGACTGAATTACAACAATTACAACTATATGGAAACATAATTGTTGTAATTCAGTCGGCGATAGTCGGCGATAGTCGGCGATAGTCACCGATAGTCGCCGACTGAATTACAACAATTACAACTATATGGAAACATAATTGTTGTAATTCAGTCGGCGATAGTCGGCGATAGTCGCCGACTGAATTACAACAATTACAACTATATGGAAACATAATTGTTGTAATTCAGTCGGCGATAGTCGGCGATAGTCACCGATAGTCGCCGGCTGAATTACAACAATTACAACTATATGGAAACATAATTGTTGTAATTCAGTCGGCGATAGTCGGCGATAGTCGGCGATAGTCGCCGGCTGAATTACAACAATTACAACTATATGGAAACATAATTGTTGTAATTCAGTCGGCGATAGTCGGCGATAGTCGGCGATAGTCGCCGGCTGAATTACAACAATTACAACTATATGGAAACATAATTGTTGTAATTCAGTCGGCGATAGTCGGCGATAGTCACCGATAGTCGCCGGCTGAATTACAACAATTACAACTATATGGAAACCAGGCTTTACCGTATCAAAAAGTCTCATCTCCGTTTTCGTTTGAAAACGGATTATAGGGTGGACATGCATGGGTGCATTTCGTTGCCTTTACTAGGTATTTTAAAATAAATCTGACAATATATTAAATCATACCGTAAGAGCACATTAAAAACTAAAATGTCTGCTCCAATTAAAAATGTTCAGATATATGATTGGAAATTAGAATTACGAGCTATTAAAAATCGAAACTAGAACCCAAGGATAGTGCAAAGTTTCGTAGAGCAATTAACAGTACTGTATTTCGACATAAAAAAACACTTGAGCTTTTTACATTCAAATGATTTATTTCGCTTTAAATTGGACGATACATGTGTACAATTCAATGAAAAGTCTTGAGGATACAGTATGAAAAAATCTTTCTGATAGTTACACGCTTCAACTTAAGTGCTGTATTAGTTCTAGTTTACATTATTCATGACAGTTAATCCAGCATTAATTAGTAGAGCTAAAATTTTCCTCGTTCTGTGAGTAGTCAGTAAGGAGTCAAATGTGGCATAGTTCAATTTTTTAGCCATTTTAAATGATTGGTGTTGACCACTGACCTGTATATAACATATTACAGGTCAGTGGTGTTGACTAATCCTTCATCTGTATATAGTTGGTGTTTTTAAATGGAATGAATTGCAGGATTTAATCTTAAAGTTTATATGGGCAAAATCCACAATCTTTCAGGTTGATTGGTCATTTTTGTCATTGCTGTACAGTACATGAATGTACAGTTTTTTATCTTTTGAAGGTTTATAAGCTGCAATGGGTATCTATATGCAGACTGTTTGCACAGAGCATTTATTGTAACATGAGACATTCATCCATAGGCAGAGCCATTACTGTTTGACAAGTACAGTATTTTGGTTTCAACATGACTTCAGCTGCAACGAACATGCATAGAACATCCAGTTTAATCAAGTGAAATGCCAAATATTACTTGTAAATAAAGGGTCTTTTATGAACTGCTTTGAGGCGTATTAGTTCATCGCATGGTAACATGAGAGACATTCATCCATAGGCAGAGCCATCACCGTTTGACAAGTACATTATTTTGGTTTTGACATGACTTTAGTTGACATCCAACTGAATAAAACTTGCTTTAGGATGTACACTTGATTTTCACTCTTTAAGTTACAGTAGGTTGATTACCAGTCGTGTACCATTTTTCAACTTTTTAGCTGGAATGTAAATTGATAAAATTAGTCAGTTAATCAGTAAATTATTTTTAATCAGATTATGTGACACTAAGTGAATGGGAATGGTAAACAATTAAAAGAAGACTTACCTATAACACACTTTGTTCCTGCCCGTGAAAAGAGGAGGCAGCTATAGTTCAGTCTCTGGTCCCCTATCCAATAGGGGTATATTTACCCCTGCCACTAGGCTGGGGAAGCGGTTGAGGTGACTTGTTTGTATTTGGAGAAAAAGATTGACAAATAAATTTTAGGAATTTTTAAATACTGTTCAGTATACATGCACTGTTCACTCTATGGTATTCAATTGCTCTTATGGCTATAGATAATGTATATTGTACATTTTTTTGATAATTTATCATATTTTAAGTAAATAAATCATGCTACAGATGCAAAGATAGGTTTATGATCACTAAAGTAAGATTCAAGAGCACCACTACAGTAAATTCTTTGAGGGATATTTGTGTAAATATGATCAATTTGAGTTTTATAGTCAGTTGTTACTTCATTAACAAGCTGTGCATAATGTTCTTGTTCACTAAGATATTTAGATAGCTTTTTTCTCAGAGGAATTTTCCATTAAATTTATATTAAAATCACCAAGCATAATAATAGGGGTATCACAATGTTTTAAAATATTCTCATGAAGAAATTTTAATGCATCAGTTAATTTAGAAATCTCTACTTTAGATTTTGAGCGATAAATTCCAACAATGTGTAAATTGTAAACTGGCTGATCAACTTTAATAACTGTTATTTCAACATCATTATGGTTACACCTCAAGGGTTCAGACACACATTGTAGATTATTTTTTAAATAAACAGCAGTTCCATATAGTGTTCTTGTAGTACTTTGTGGCAGGCTTGAGAGTCGACACTAAATAACTGGACTTAAATGCAGTGTATGGGAAACACGTCGTTTGTGACTGGTGATTTTGTCCAAACCATGAGATACGCTTACCTTGAAATATATGTGACAATTTAATCCTTTAGCACAGACCATATTTAATTAGCCCACATAGTCCTTATTTTGACGGGAAAATTCGTCGCATCCTCTCCTACTAATCGCTTCATGTCTCTCGCGCCTTCTTGTGCCTCCGCCATATTTTAATATTGTGACATTCACAAAATTTAGTTTCGCGCATGCGCAGTAAGATTCTAACCAAACCGGGGGGAAAACCCAGAGGAAAACATCATATTCTGAATTAATACTCGATATACTTCAAGATTAAAATACAATATTTGACTAGAGCCTTTCAAAAGTTACCCGCAAATAATTCACTAAATTGCCTTACTTATCAGCGAAACTCTTTAAAGTACCTATCAAAACAACGATATTATTCATCCAAGCACGACAATTTAATGTTGCTAAACTTGGAACGCCCCCCGGAAAAGTTTACACTATGATGTGAATTTTCTCCACCATCACAATACTGCAAAGTTTCTGCGAAACTTTGCACTAAAAATGGCTAAAATTGCTAACAACAATTACTGTCCTCATATCTCCATGTTTCTTAAGCCGGTTTTCCACTTGGCGACTTTTTTCGCGCGAAGCGACTTTTTCTTTTGTCTCATGAGCTCTGAGCTGGAACTAATCAGAAATCTATTGAATTCGAA
>OZ036014.1:4610494-4612994 GCA_964035015.1 Corallium rubrum
AGGAAGGAAGGAAGGAAGGAAGGAACAAGCGCTAATAACTCGTGACGGGCACTATAATATGTAAGTAGGCAATTAAGTGAGGTAAATCTTCTATAGTGCAAACCTTCTTGACAATATTGAATACTCCTGACCCAGGTTACTCACTTGTTTGTTATCATTATGGCCATGTTGCCAGAGAATAAATAATGACAAACGTATGTGTCACCGGCAAGTGTTTCTTTTCCTTTTGAATACTCCTTCAAAAAAGAAAACAAGACAACATGTCAGTTTATGTTTTATCACTTGTTAACAGATTACTCCAGCAAACTACAACTAAAGCGACAGCCAAGATCTGAACCAATTGCCCATGTCAGAAACTTTCGACAATTTGCTAGGTAAAGCCGGATTTACACTTGTAAAAGAAACATAAACACAATGATGGACGCAATCAAAGTTTTAAGGATTTGGGGTGAAGGAAAATTCGAGTGTAGAATATATACATTTAAGACCAAACCGAGACCAGTTGCGAAAAATGCAACTACACAGGCCTTCCGGCAGGAATTGAACCCACGACCTTGCGATTCTAGTGCAATGCTCTGACCTTCATGGTCAATAGACGAGTTTCAGGGTGTTGCGTGCGCATCGTTTTGGAAAGAAATTGGCGGGCTCTTGGCGGGCTCCCCACAAAGTAAGGAATGGCAAACAGACTTGCTAGCGAGCCAACAACAGCAGAATAACAATGTTTTATATCCACAAACTGTATCTACACTTTGTTTATTTTAAACAGTATGTTTACTTTGAGTGGAGCTTGCCAGTTTTTTTGAAAAATGATGCGCGCGCAACACCCTGAAACTCGCCTATTGTACTAAAGGGTTATGCTACCATAAAAAGCTTACTGCGCGTGCGTACGTCGTTGTGCTTGTTTCATAAGTGTGAATCAGGCTTAAGATTGATTAAGCTAAAGTCGATTTTGCAGATGGAGGAAAACCTGAAAACGCAGAGGAAAGCTTCACAGGGTAATTCACCTATATGGGTTAACTGATAATTTAAAGTGTGAGCTAGCGTTAACACTAGAGTTACTTTATATTTACAGGTTAGGAATTATTCTAAATAAAATAAAAATTAACAACGTTTATTACAATATAATATAAATAAGTTTTGTGGAAACACCACGTAAAATATTTCTTTGCTAAGCTTTCGGCCTGTTGACTCAGGCCTTCATCAGAGCAATGACAACAAGTTGTTGGCTCACGTCATTTATAAACTAAGCAACTGATCAATTAAATCACGTAAGAATACAATGGCGTATCACGTTAATTTTATTAATTAGAAAACAAAATCAAGAATGTTCTCCGAATAGGGCACGCCACGTGCTATTTAATGGCTGTCCCTCCTGAGAAATAGTGTGATGTTTTGTGATCTCAATGGGTTCTCTTGTTCTTCGCGTGAAGTATTGCTTGTCGCTGGCTAAGAGTGATGACTCTTAGCCAGTGATTATTTATATTACTTTATCGCCATGAAAACGTTCAAAGAATTAATTAACGTTTATTACCTTGAGAAGTTCAACGCCTTCAGCCTCGTAGCGGTTATAAGGTCTCATAATCTGACGGAAAAAAACATATCTCATTAAGAAAAGATGAATATAAAATAATAACTGTCGGGTAATTGTATTAAATGACGAGTATTACCATCTGGTGGGAGAAATGTGCCTACCTTATCAGCATAAAACCGACGCGGTGGACGAACTCGACGAACAGCACGATCTCCAGACGCAGTGCTAAAGAAAAACATAGTGGAGTGAAACATCACACTAGTGCAAATCTAATATCATCTAAATATTGTAAACCTTCCAACAATAACCCCCCCCCCCCCAAAAAAAAAAAGAAAAAAAAAAGTCTCTCAAAAAACCACACACCCCACCCCACCCACACACACACACATGTTAGTCCGAGATGACACCACATACTCCTCTATCCCTTACCCAATTACCCTTTTATCTCATAATGTCCACAATTATCCCTTTACCATTAATATCTACAATTACCCCTTTATACGTTAATGTCCACAATTACCCCTTTATTCCTTCGAGAGTGCTGCTTGCGAAGTCGACCACGCCACTTACAGGCCGAGCAACCACGCCAACGAGACCCTTTCCCATTCCTTTGAAGAATCCTTTAGCGCCAGACTTCTTTGCTCCTGCAACACGAATAACGATACACGTGACTAAGGTGACTAATGTTTCAAGACAAAATAGATTAACTAGTTGGATATACTCGCTCAAAAAGAGTGTTTTATTGTAACTAAATGATAAATCTTACCTTCCATTGGTTTCGTTACAACGCCAGTCACTCCTTCAAACACTCCCTTGAAAGACAACAGATCAGTAAAATCAATGAAATAAACAAAGCTAATCATGACCACTAACACCACCACTACACCACCATCATCACCAACAGCAGCATCACAACTATCATCACCATCACCAGCATCACCATCATTACTACCACCACCACCATTACCA
>OZ036014.1:4615494-4647994 GCA_964035015.1 Corallium rubrum
AGTAAATAGGTATTATTAATTCAGAGATTTCAAAATGGTCTTGCAGATATGAAGGGGCCATATTATTAGTACTTTGTGCATCATTAATAGATGCTTTTTTAGGAACAAACTGCCTAGCTTGACGTAGACCTGCAATAGCAGAACTTATTTTTTTAGAAATAGAATCAATGTGTTCATACCAATAGAGTCTTTCGTCTATCAAAACTCCTAAAGATTTTAACCTTAACTCTATTAATGGGTAATAGACAAAAACATCTTTTTCCACAACTGATTACACGTTTACGTTGAGTGTTGTTGTTGGAAATAGTGCCACTGATCATTAACATCTCCCAGAAGTCGGTTCGGTGTAATAATGCCATGGGAGATTGTTTAGATCATTGAAAACAAAAAGGTGCGTGTTTGTCCACTTTCCATTTAAAAAGATTAATGGTATATCTCTTATTTTTGAAGATTATGATCAGACCCAATGAACATGAACTCTGTTTTGGTAACATTCAGACTCAATTTATTTGCCTTTAACCATTCGTTAATGTTTTCAAGATCTTTATTGGCAAAATTTATCATTTCTTTCAATGATGAACCCGTTGTAGTTATATTCGTGTCATCAGCATACATTCTAGCTTTAGAGTGCTGAAGACAACGAGGGAAATCATTTATATAAATGAGAAATAACAAAGGACCAAGTATTGAACCTTGTGGGACGCCACAACTGAGTGTACGTTCGTTTGATAAAAAGCCATTGACACAGCATCTTTGCTTACGATTACATAAATACGATTGAAACCACGTTAATGATCTCGACCTTATCCCATAAGCGTTTAATTTATTAATTAGTATTTCATGGTTTACTGTGTCAAAAGCTTTTGCAAGATCTAGAAATAGTACTACATTAAGTTTTCCTTGATCCATACTATTTAGCCAGTTTGTTGTTGCATCAAGTAGTGCAGTAGTAGTAGAATGATGGGGCCTAAAGCCTGATTGATTTTCGGATAAAAAATTGTTTTCATTAAGGTAGCAATACAACTGATCATAGACAATACGTTCAAATACTTCGATGAGATTGGCCTATAATTATTCGCGTCATCTTTTGCTTCTCCTTTATGAATTGGTCTAACTCTTGCTACTTTCCAGTCTTCAGAAAAAGTACTAGTAATTATTGATTTAAATACATTAGTCAATGATTCAGAAATTACTGGTGCGGCAACTTTGTGACGATCCCTGTTGCTTTTTTCTCTGATATGTTTGAAAGTAATTGGAAAACTGTGTAGTAATTTCAAAGGCAGATTCTGTTTGTTGAAATTTATGCTGATAATAGTCAATTTTTGTTTTCTTAATCTTGTTAGTACAATTATTTTTTTCTTCCAGTCTCCTTCTGTATTGGTTTACTACAAAAATAAGACTGTGATCACTTATACCTAAATGAAAACTCCCGATGCAACAACTAGTGCAACGAGTAGGTTCAGATATAAGTTGTTCTAACTGATAAATTTCTGAAATTGAGTTTAATATGGTAGTAGCGTGATGCGATCTGCTGGAGAGCATATCGCAGTTGAAGTCACCTAGCATATATATTTCCTTTAATTCGTAATCTTATTAAAGAAATAATCAGCATTAGATTCAGGTGGCCTATAGGTAACTATGACGACGAAAGGTTTACTATTTGGTTTGACTATTTTATATAAACACATACGCCTCCACCATTTCGATTGCGATCCTTTCTAACTAACTCATAGTTATTTAGTCGAACCTGGTTATCATTAATATTGCTATCAAGCCTCGTTCGTTAAAGGCAATTAAGTCAATATTTTGCTCAGATAACCAAGTACGAAATTCATCTATATGCAAGGGGAGACTTACAATATTTAATGAGACCATTTTGAAACCTCTTTGAAAAAGACAGAAACAGACAGACAGACAGACAGACAGACAGACAGACAGACAGACAGACAGACAGACAGACAGACAGACAGACAGACAGACAGACAGACAGACAGACAGACAGACAGACAGACAGACAGACAGACAGACAGACAGACAGACAGACAGACAGACAGACAGACAGACAGACAGACAGACAGACAGACAGACAGACAGACAGACAGACAGACAGACAGACAGACAGACAGACAGACAGACAGACAGACAGAGACAGACAGACAGAGACAGACAGACAGACAGACAGACAGACAGACAGACAGACAGACAGACAGACAGACAGACAGACAGACAGACAGACAGACAGACAGACAGACAGACAGACAGACAGACAGACAGACAGACAGACAGACAGACAGACAGACAGACAGACAGACAGACAGACAGACAGACAGACAGACAGACAGACAGACAGACAGACAGACAGACAGACAGACAGACAGACAGACAGACAGACAGACAGACAGACAGACAGACAGACAGACAGACAGACAGACAGACAGACAGACAGACAGACAGACAGAGACAGACAGAGACAGACAGAGACAGACAGACAGACAGACAGACAGACAGACAGACAGACAGACAGACAGACAGACAGACAGACAGACAGACAGACAGACAGACAGACAGACAGACAGACAGACAGACAGACAGACAGACAGACAGACAGACAGACAGACAGGCAGGCAGGCAGGCAGGCAGGCAGGCAGGCAGGCAGGCAGGCAGACAAATAATCATATTTAACGAGGAGTAGAGCCTGGTCTTTCAAGGGTTTTCGCTCCATTATTTTCTTCATTATTTTTTCCAAAAATATAATGTTTTCTCTTGAGTCTTACCTATAGTATGTCCAACCAAACTTTTTACACCCAAAGCAAGTCCTTCGGCAAACTCTCCAGGTCCTTGAATCAAACCCTAAAAATAAAAACAGTCAACTTAGTCGAAACTGCCAAAGTTTGTTGTAATTATGTTGATTCAAACGAAATTTAAACTTCTATTGCTTCTCCTTCCATCCCGTCATTCCTACCTGGTAAGGTTCATAGAAAAGATCTTTCGCTCCAGTTGTCAGACCAGTTATCAAACCAAATGGATTTCCAAGCACATCCAATCCCAGTACGAGAACATACGCTTGTTTAATGGCCTGGAGATAAACAACATCCAGCATTGAGTGTGGTGTGCTTAGTGTAGTGTGCTCGTTGTCGTGGGTTTGGTGTGGCGTAGTGTAGTGTGATGTGGTGTGATGTGTGGTGTAGTGTGATGTGGTGTGGTGTGGTGTGGTGTGGTGTGATGTGATGTAGTGTCATGTGGTGTAGTGTCATGTGGTGTAGTGTCATGTGGTGTAGTGTCATGTGGTGTAGTGTGATGTGGTGTAGTGTCATGTGGTGTAGTGTGATGTGGTGTAGTGTCATGTGGTGTAGTGTCATGTGGTGTAGTGTAGTGTGATGTTGTGTGTTTGGTGTACTGTAGGTATGCGAATCGATCATAAACAATATTCCCAAACTTACTTGGCTGGTGTAGTGGTCGATTGCTACTTGCGTTAACTGAGACTGACTGTAAATCTGAGATTTTAACTCGAAATAGGCGAGCCTACAAAAGAAGCAATAATTAAAAAGCAGGCCACATGCAAAATAAGAAACAATAGCAACAGTTTGATAATAAACATTGAAGGACAAAGCTCCGTACATATGTACTCTGTTTGACGTCATTTAAGCACGAAAGAAGTCGAGTAGATGCACGAGGCGATTAGAGTTATTTTATGAAGCATGTTACACCACGTTGAAAAAAGCCGTGAAACCGTTATCACACTCATCACACCGACTGTTAACTGTCAAGTACTTACTTCAATACGACATCCTGTACATCGGCCATGGCAACGCCCAAACTGTTTAGTAGTAAGTCAACGACATTACCACCAAGCTGAGACTGCTGACCAGTACCGCCTTGCACAGAGAAACTAATGTGAACCTGAATAATGTAAAATAAATAAAAATCAAAAAATCTGAAAGATTCTAGCTCCTCCTTCGCCCAACTAACAAAACGTTAGTTACGAACTGCAAACGGTCACAATTATTCCTTGCAGTTAACGCTAGCTTTTATTAATATAGCTAAGCCTCGCTTTTACAATGCAATGTATGAACTTACTTTGAGAGGTGAGAGATGGAAGTAGTCATAGTAATTTCGCACATCAACCACAGCAGCCTGTGGAAGAAAAAAATATTAAACACAACCTTAATACTGGCTCACCTTTGAAACTTGAAGACAATTACAAAAAAAATTACAACCTGTTGTAAACTGTAGAACAATGACTGAGTATTGTAGAACAATGGTTGAGTATTGTAGAACAATGACTGAGTATTGTAGAACAAAGGCTGAGTATTGTAGAACAATGACTGAGTATTGTAGAACAATGACTGAGTATTGTAGAACAAAGGCTGAGTGTTGTAGAACAATGGTTGAGTATTGTAGAACAATTGCTGAGTATTGTAGAACAATGGCTGAGTATTGTAAAACAATGGCTGAGTATTGTAGAACAATGGCTGAGTATTGTAGAACAATGGCTGAGTATTGTAGAACAATGCATGGCTGAGTATTGTAGAAGAGTGGCTGAATATTGTAGAACAATGGCTGAATATGATAGAACAATTGCTGAGTATTGTAGAACAATGGCTGAGTATATTGTAGAACAATGACTGAGTATTATAGAACAATGGCTGAGTATTGTAGAACAATGAGTGAGTATTGTAGAACAATGGCTGAGTATTGTAGAACAATGGTTGAGTATTGTTGAACAATGGCTGAGTATTGTAGAACAATGGCTGAGTATTGTAGAACAATGCATGGCTGATTATTGTAGAAGAGTGGCTGAATATTGTAGAACAATGGCTGAGTATTATAGAACAATTGCTGAGTATTGTAGAACAATGGCTGAGTATATTGTAGAACAATGACTGAGTATTATAGAACAATGGCTGAGTATTGTAGAACAATGACTGAGTATTGTAGAACAATGGCTGAGTATTGTAGAACAATGGTTGAGTATTGTTGAACAATGGCTGAGTATTGTAGACAATGGCTGAGTATTGTAGAACAATGGCTGAGTATTGTAGAACAATGACTGAGTATTGTAGAACAATGACTGAGTATTGTAGAACAATGATTGAGTATTGTAGAACAATGGTTGAGTATTGTTGAACAATGGCTGAGTATTGTAGAACAATGGCTGAGTATTGCAGAACATTGGCTGAGAATTGTAAAACAATGGCTGAGTATTGTAAAACAATGACTGAATACTGTAGAACAATGGCTCACCGCTGAGTATTGTAGAACAATGACTGACCATTGTTCCAAGGCAAAATAGCACAATTCTATCTATAACTTACGTTAAGAGATTGTAATGATGTATTTATAACTTTCTTGTCTTCTTCATAATTTGACTCCTATACAGAAAAAATTCAAAAGAAGCGCTAATCAGACAATAGCTAATATACGAAAAAGTGCTTTTACAAAACTTTTTCGCCACCTCTTCAACACTTTTAACTTTTTTCAATACATTTTATTCACGTAATCTTACATCTAAAGCTTGATTATCACTTCCAAAAAGATCCACGAGTTCTAACAACCATCCTTTGTCTGCCTTAACATCGAGTTCTTGGACAAGAACTTTGAAATATCTGAGGAAAAAAGTTAAATACGCATTAACACTTAGAAGCCTGAAGACGAGTCTTTAGTATTTTATTCTGGCTAACGTCAGACGATTTTATTAAGCACAGGGAGAGGTCAAGGCCTCAAAGTGTTGAAACCTATCTCTTTAACACTTTGAAGCCTGAAGACGAGTCATTAGTATTTTATTCTGGTTAACGCCAGACGATTTAGTGTTGAAACCTATCTCTTTAACACTTTGAAACCTGAAGACGAGTCTTTAGTATTTTATTCTGGCTAACACCAGACAATTTTATTCAGCACAGGGAGAGGTCCAGGCCTCAAAGTGTTAAAGCCTATCTCCTTAACACTTTGAAGCCTGAAGACGAGTCTTTAGTATTTTATTCTGGCTAACGCCAGACGATTTTCTGGCTAACGCCAGACGATTCCCTCAGAGGGAGAGGTCCAGGCCTTAACGTGTTAAAACCTATCTCTTTAACACTTTGAAGCCTGAAGACGAGTCTTTAGTCGCCAGACGATTTTATTCAGCACAGGGAGAGGTCAAGGCCTCAAAGTGTTAAAGCCTATCTCTTTAACACTTTGAAGCCTGACGACGAGTCTTTAGTATTTTATCTGGCTAACGCCAGGTGATTTTATTCTGCACAGGGAGAGGTCCAGGCCTCAAAGTGTTAGTATGAGGACCCAGCATAAACTGTAAGGATAGCAAAGAACACTACGAACAAAAATAGGCACAAGAAGAAAGAAAACCGAGGACGTAAATAAACCGTATAGCTGAAGACAAGACGAGAGACGTAATAAGCACAGAGGAAGGAAGATAAAGAACTACAAATTGAGGACAACAATCAATCCAGGGAAACAAACAACACGAAGGTCAGCAACAAAAAGATCAACAGTATACAGACAGCAACAAACTCTGTATGTATACCCTGCGAGAAGAGCAGGAAAAGATTCTCGCAGGGTACAAAGAAAACTACAAGAACAGTAATGACAACAGGAAAAGGCGGGACAATTAAAAGGCAGTCGCAAAACGTGTCCGTAGTTTTTTGAAAGAACAAAGAGTGAATAGAATGAACATACTTGATCCTGCTGACAATGGCATTTTCCTCCGTACGAGTAATCATACTGGCTTCAATCATTGGTTTGGGAGCTACAAAAAAACAAAGTTCAAAATAAAACCAGTTGATTATAATGTCTACAAAGCAATAACCCTTTCATCTGCATTATTGTTGTAGAACAACTTTAAAATTTTACTCTGTCTAACGCCAGACGATTTTACTCGGAAAGCCGTGCATGCAAGAATTAGTCAAATCCTGGTTAAGCGGGGTTGGTATTCGGATGGTTTCGCTATTGGTATAAGCTTCCCAATATACAAAACAAGGAGAAGGCAGGTTACTGACTCACCATCGCTAGCTGCTACGGATTTTGGGGGAGGTATAGAGTGAAAGATTGTTTGAAACGTTGATCCTGGAACTTGACTATCCATCTAAATAATAAATAAAGTTTATAAATACAAAGAAACTCACAATTAGTCTAGTCTAGTCTGGTCTGGTCTGGTCTGGTCCGGTCCAGGGCAGTCCAGTCAAGTCAAGTCCGATCTAGTCTAGTCTAGTCTAGTCTAGTCTAGTCTAGTGTAGTCTAGTCTAGTCTAGTCTAGTCTAGTCTAGTCTACTCTGGTCTGGTCTGGTCTGGTCTGGTCTGACCTACTCTAGTCAAGTGTGTTCTGTTCTGTTCTGTTCTGTTCCGTTCCGTTCCGCTCCGCTCCGCTCCACTCCACTCCGCTCTAGGCTAGACTAGTCTAGTCTAGTCTAGTCTAGTCTAGTCTAGTCTAGTCTAGTCTAGTCTAGTCTAGTCTAGTCTAGTCTAATTATGAATATCAAAGCCCAGCATATTATTTTCATAAGAGCCATTGAGTCGGACACGAGAGTAAAATCATAATATTTAATAAAGTTCTAACGTTTCGTTGTTATTATCACAACATCTTCAGAGAATAGTTTACATGAGTGTAATGAGACTAAATATATAATTACAGAGTTGTCATAAAATATGCATGCAGTAACCAATCAGAGAGTGTTACTATAAATAAAATTACAAGCAGAAGTGACAGACAAAAAGGAAGTAAAATTATAAAAGGAAGAGTGGCGCAGAACCAATATTACCATTTAGAGAAGGTTTAAGTTTGCGAATAAGTAAGCTTTCTCGGAGAAGAAGTTCAGACTCAAAAGAACAAGAAGAAATGATTTTAAAATCATCAAATGAGACAGGGTGACCAGTGTCATGGTGATGAGAGAGAATGTTAGTGGGAGAAGGGTTAGTGCGTTTCTTTCCAGTGAGAGGTGAGATTCCCATGTGCTCCGAAACACGTGTATGTAAGTGTCGGATTGTTTCTCCGACATACGAAGCTCCGCAGCTTCGACACATAAAACGATAAACGACACGTGATCTTAGACGAAAAGGAATCTTGTCTTTGAAAGAAAAGAAATGGAAAAGCCTAACCGAAGGACGAGCAATATACCTAATGTCGATATGAGGATAAGCAGATGAGAAAAGTTTTCTCATTTGGGTTCGGATTTGAAGGAAATGTTGTCCAGTAAATGGTAAAGAAAAGTAAACAATGCATTTAGGAACCGTAGGTATTTTAGTTGATTTTGAAAAGAACTTGTCAAGAAAAGTGGCAATGCAGCTATCAAGAAATTTTTCTGGGTATTTTTCTTGTGATAATAACAACGAAACGTTAGAACTTTATTAAATATTATGATTTTACTCTCGTGTCCGACTCAATGGCTCTTATGAAAATAATATGCTGGGCTTTGATATTCATAATTAGATTACGCTTCCCGCCTGGTCAATCAATAGCTGATGTCCTAAAAAAACGCTAGTCTAGTCTAGTCTAGTCTAGTCTAGTCTAGTCTATTATTGAACAGCTATACCTGAATGTCGTTAATCTTTGAATGAAGCTGAATCTCATGCGCTGATTGGTTAAACTGGAGCCAAACACCCGGATGAAACGTCCTACGAATCGCTCGCTGGGAAGGTTCCAAGATTTCCATGGTTTCAAAATTGATCTGAATAAAAAATCACACAAGTAGTCAAGCGCTGAGAAATAAACAAGACCACCAGTCGTTTCGTATACGACTGACGGATTCATTCTTGCATAAAAACTATTATTCTTTCCGTCTTCTTACTGTCATGTTATTGACTATTTTCTGATACGCTGGACGAACTCCTCGGGATAATTCGCTCTGCAGTTCTTGGTAAGCTTTTTCTAAAGCTTCGCAGTGTTTGTTTGGCAATGTTTTCCAACGTCTTCTGTTCTTTTTCTCCTCCCATAACACACTACTCCTGCAGAGTGTAATTAATGATGGAGGAAACAGGTTAGCTTGGACGGAATGTGTACAAATGAAATGGAACAATAAATAGCAGTAAGTTAAGTACATCTTAGTGGGTCCAAGTAAGGAAGACAAAGTGAGAGGAGAAGAGAGGAGAAGAGAAAAGAGGAGGAAAGGAAACGGAGTGAAGGAGAGTGGAGCAGAAGGGCGTGGAGAGGAGTACGATAGAGTAGAGTAGAGTAGAGTAGAGTAGAGTAGAGTAGAGTAGAGTAGAGTGGAGTGGAGGGAGGGAGGGAGGGAGGGAGGGAGGGAGGGAGGGAGGGAGGGAGGGAGGGAGGGAGGGAGGGAGGGAGGGAGGGAGGGAGGGAGGGAGGGAGGGAGGGAGGGAGGGAGGGAGGGAGGGAGAGTAGAGCAAGGCGAAGTGAGGCGAGGGAAAATAAGCCAAGCCATGCTTAAAGTCAAGCTACCAAAGCCACAAAGAAACTCAGAACAGACAATGTAAAATAGGGGGGAATGAATGATAAGCTTACGGTGTGATACTAAGATAAGCAAGTTCAACGCTTTTCTTATTGTTGACAAAAGAGATTCCGATTCCTTTTAAAGACAAAGTTATTTCTTGACTGGGAACTTCTAGTTGATCCTAAAAAACATAAAAAAAGTTAGAGAACCGCAACAGCACACGTAAACCTTATAATAACTACTTAATAACCGAGAGTGAGGTCTTTACGGTAAAATATTAAACCGAGGTCTTGCTGTATTGACCGAGTGATAGCGAGGTTAATACGTTCAAGGCCGAGGTTTAATATTTTACCGTAGAGACCGAACGGTCGAGGTTATTAAGTAGTTTATTATATGGCACTTTTTATTTCAAAATCAATCTTGTACTTTCGTGCATGTCTTTGCTTCCTTTATCTTCGTCAAAACACCGGACTAGCGTTATTTTTTTCTGTTTCTTTCTCGTCTGGATACTAGAATTTACTTTATAATGTTAATCGTCGTCTGTTTCATCTATTTTCGCCGTTTTTCGGCAATAAAAGTTTCTTATTAGGATTGTTTGTTTGTTTGTTTCCAATCGTAGGGCATTAACAATTTTCATAATGCCCTTGGGCATTACGGAGAAATCTCGCCCTGTCAGCAACCAATCACAGCGCGTGATTTTACCGGAAGTAATCCGTGCCACATAATAAATGATGGTTAATGCATTTTTGGAAAACTTTATACGGAATCAGAGAGATAAGCATTAGGATTAGTGACTGAGCCTGACCTGTTGAGCTCTAAAAGCCATCGTGTAGCTTTCAGTAAAGAACAACACACGTTGAAGACCATCCAAGAAACTTGCCCAATGACAAACTTTATCTTTGTCACCAATGGTGCCCAGGTCGTTCTATAAACAAAATAAGAAGTCGAAAAACGCCCCTTTGTATAATAACAAATACAAGAAAATGTTCAAGAGTGTGGCTAGTATTAAGGCCTGGCCAAACGATTTCAACATCGCATTCAACATCATTCAACATTGTTGAACGATGTTCAATAATGTTGAAAGCACGAGTGGCCAAATGAATTCAACATCGTTCAACATTCGTGAATGACAATTAATTGAACGCGAGCTACCAGAAAAGCTGGAATCGACAACATCCCGTATGTCTCTGTTCAACAAAGTTGAATGAAATATGGCCAAATGCGTTCAACACTTTTCAACATTTTGAGAACAATAGAAATGTTGAACGCGTGTTGAACGAAAATTTGAACATGTTCAAATTTCGTTCAACATCATTCAACACCATTCAACAACGTTCAACATCATTCAACAGGGGTGGCCAAACGCTTTCAACATGTTGAATCACGGTTGAATTCAACAATGTTGAACGATGTCGAATGAAATGTTGAAAGCGTTTGGCCAGGCCTTTAGAGAAAGCAAGTTCGATGTTACTGGAGAATGGTGTACAATTCAATGAACCTGTTGTAGATTGCTTTTTGCAGTCGAGTCTTCCTGTCCAACAACAAACCACTCCACTTCCAGTTTGCCCTTAGGATCATCCCACGAGAACACTGTCGTCATCTTGGAAGGAATGGTGTAAACTTTACCAGAGTTGCTAAAACGAAAAGAAAAACAGATATAGAATTATATATGTAATAAAAAAGCAGCAACAACAAAACAACCGTACTACGGCCACCACCACCACCACCACTACCACCAACACCATCATCACCACCACCACCACCATCACCACCACCACCACCAACACCACCATCAACACCAACACCAACACCAACACCAACACCAACACCAACACCAACACCAACACCAACACCAACACCAACACCAACACAACAACCACCACCACCACCACCACCACCACCAAGACAACCAACACAAATAACAATACCAACACCATCACCATCACCACAAACACTACCACTACCACAACCAACACCATTACCGCCACCACCAACACCATTACCGCCACCACCATCATCATCACCACCATCAACACCAACACAACCACCAACACCAACACAAATAACAATACCAACACCATCACCACCGCCACCAACAACACCAACACTATTACCACCATCGCCACCATCACCATCACCACCAACACCAACACCAACACCACAATCAACACCACCACCAACACCAACACCAACACAACCAACACAAATAACAATACCATCACAACCACCACCATTACCACCACTACCATCATCACCACCACCACCAACACCAACAGCTTACATTTGTCGGTACGAAATTTCAAACGAGGAATCATTGTCAATCCTCAGTGCAGCAGATCCCTCAAAGTACGGTGTAAACGTCATCACAGTAGCAGCATCTTTACTGAACATAGTAACACACAACGCTCCGACCTTTGAAACAAAAAAAAACGAGAAACGAAAAGTCACTAGACAAACTATATTAATTAAGTTTATTCTATACCAGAGATCATTAACAATTCATACAAAAAATTTAAAAAAAAATATTTAAACAGTGCATATAAAAATGGTATAACATCAGATCTGTGCTCTCTCTGTCTTACTCAGATTGTAAATTTTTTCCTCACCTCGTTGTCCATTCTCAATAGAAGATTCACATTCGACTGAAAGTTAAAAGCCACTGACTCAACTGGAGAATCGTCAGTTTTAATTTTCAAGTTTTTAGCTGGCGTTTTATTGGGCCAAAATGGAATAGTCTGCGGAAACCAGAAAAAGCAAGATAGTTGCGTTAGAAACAAACAAACAAACAAACAAACAAACAAACAAACAAACAAACAAACAAACAAACAAACAAACAAACAAACAAACAAACAAACAAACAAACAAACAAACAAACAAACAAATACACGCACACGCACACACACAAATAAGCAGACAAACAAACAAACAAACAAACAAACAAACAAACAAACAAACAAACAAACAAAAACAAGCAAGCAAGCAAGCAAGCAAGCAAGCAAGCAAGCAAGCAAGCAAGCAAGCAAGCAAGCAAGCAAGCAAGCAAGCAAGCAAGCAAGCAAGCAAGCAAGCAAGCAAGCAAGCAAGCAAGCAAGCAAGCAAGCAAGCAAGCAAGCAAGCAAGCAAGCAAGCAAGCAAGCAAGCAAGCAAGCAAGCAGACAGACAGACAGACAGACAGACAGACAGACAGACAGACAGACAGACAGACAGACAGACAGACAGACAGACAGACAGACAGACAGACAGACAAACTGTAGTATTTGTGATGTAACGTCATGTGTCACGCCACTAGCATGTCACGTGGGTACTGGGAAGCAGGAGTTGAGTTTAGAGTTTTACGTTGTTGACTCGTTAGGATCATTGTGAATAAAGAAACCTTTTACAAACTTCACACAAACAAACAAACAAACAAACAAACAAACAAACAAACAAACAAACAAACAAACAAACAAACAAACAAACAAACAAACAAACAAACAAACAAACAAACAAACAAACAAACAAACAAACAAACAAACAAACAAACAAACAAACAAACAAACAAACAAACAAACAAACAAACAAACAAACAAACAAACAAACAAACTACAGCCTTAATAATTCGATCATGTGACTATACGTTCCTACCTCTCCAGCTTTCACTGTATTCCAAACTTCTTCAGACTGACCAGATTCGCATAGTGAGATAGTGTGCTTCAAATGAAAGCAAAAAATAACGACGAGTGAATAACATGTTGAAGATAGTTGAAGAGTTTAAAAAAGAACACTCTGCCTGATTAATTTTAACTTTCACGAACTCTAAATTGTTTTATGTGCTGTGTTTAACATGTTTTTACTTTCCACTTTCCTCACGGGTAAACCTTCCTCACGATTGTTAGCCCGCATACCCGCAGTTTTTTTTCAAACTCTGCAAAAAAGTGGTTGTAACTAGAGCTGATATTATTTGGAGAAATACAGGTGTAGATTACATACCTTGGTCTGGTTGACCAGCAAATTCAAAGGAGTAAAGACAATAATTTTCGTCAAGCTAAAATAGGATAACCGAATCTCTGAACCAATCTAATACACAAAAAGGTAATATATGTGTGAGAGTAATATAAAAGTAGAGTGTTGTGTAGGCAGTGTTTTAGATAGAGCAAAGTGAAAAGATGGTGAACTGTTAAGATTAGTGTTGATAACGAAATATGGACATTTCAAGCGGAGGCCTTCATCAGAGTAAATCATGGAGTAACATAAAAGTAGAGTGCTGTGTAGGCAGTGTTTTTATAGATAGAGCAAAGTAAAAAGATGGTAAACTGCTGAGAATAGTTTTGATAACAAAATACTGACGTTTCAAGCAGAGCTCTTCATCAGAGTAAATCACGGAGTAATATAAAAGTAGAGTGCTGTGTAGGCAGTGTTTTTATAGATAGAGCAAAGTAAAAAGATGGTAAACTGCCGAGAATAGTTTTGATAACGAAATACTGACGTTTCAAGCAGAGCCCTTCATCAGAGTAAAATGTTATGAAGGGTTTCGCTCAAAACGTCATTATTTCGTTACCAAGACTATTCTCGGCAGTGTAACATCTTTCCACTTTGATATAAAAAGAAATATATATTGGTTAATATCAAACAAGAGAGCTCTGGGATTTTCAACCCTGAATCCCCTTTTAGTATTTTATAATAGATACTCAATGTTGTCATCCCCCAGTTCATTAATCATCTAATCACCCATAATGCTTCACGACGAGGACGGCCTTGCCTTGTCATACTTACTCCATATTCTTTGCCATTCTTCTTACATTTCAGCGATCCTCCACTGCCAGCGGTATCCAAAGAGAATTTATCCGACCAATCCGAGCCATTGGCACGAAGACGAAGCTATGGAAACGAAAACCATGCATATGTATGAGAAAAAACCTTTACATTGAAGAAGGTGTTTACTACACTACGCAGTTTTTCGTGCAACTTAATTCTCTCGCAACGGCCAAAATCTTTTGCATTACACGAGCAAGAGTGTTACACTGTGTAACGTTGATTCTAACTTGTCTCGTAAAGGTGACCGAAGAGAACTGAAACAGTTTACAAAGCGTATTATTGTTGGCTGACCGCACAGTTTATTGTAAGAACTGATCAAGATTTCAAAACACAATGAGCATTGAAGACGACTTACTGTGTTTTTACTGAACATGTCAGGTTTGGCAGTAAACGCAAATATGGCCACTTCACTCTCGTTGGCAGGATGCTGAATAACCGTGTCTGAATCTGATGCCTTCAGAAAAAATAACGGAGAAAAAATAATTTCATTTAAAATTAACAAAAGCTTGAAAATCTATGTTAAAAGATATAGTGGGAATGACGCAAGAAAAATAACAAAGGAAAGGAGAAAAAATAGAAAAAACGAAAGGAACTTAACGAAAAAGAAAGAAAAGGAAAGGCAAGGCAAGAAAAGGCAAGGAAAGGAAAGGCAAAGGCGAAGGCGAAGGCGAAGGCGAAGGCGAAGGCGAAGGCGAAGGCGAAGGCGAAGGCGAAGGCGAAGGCGAAGGCGAAGGCGAAGGCGAAGGCGAAGGCGAAGGCGAAGGCGAAGGCAAAGGCAAAGGCAAAAGCAAGGCAAGAAAAGGCAAGGCAAGGCAAGGTAAGGCAAGGTAAGGCAAGGAAAGGTAAAGGCAGAGCAGGGGAGAGAGTAATAATGTTTTCATACCTTATATTCCAAGGGAAGACCGCTGTGGTTGACTAACCAGTAAGGAGCATACAATGTTATCTCTAATGCTCCACCTTTCTTCACGTACACACCAACCAACTAAAAACACAAGAATACATGTTCACTATTTCCTCTTAACTCCTATCTTGTCATTCCCCATCGCATTCCCTCTTCTAGATGCGATATTAGGGACTTTAAGATGCTAAGTTTTACAATTTAATAAGTTTTACAATTTAAAGAAGTCAGGGTTAACTGACTATAATACTGTATTTGATGCCAGTTTAATGACTTCCAAAACGCCCCAGTATTGCTAAAATGATTGTAGTGTCTGTATTGAAGTTCTCATCTTTTGGCCGTTGACGTCGTCCTGAAGACGTGAAAATCCTCTAAGTGGCGTTGTGTAAAGAACAAGTACGGTGTTGAGATTACTCTTGGGTCTAAAATTATTCATTCTCTTTGTTTTGCAAAAATAATTATTTTGTTTAGAGGACGTCGTCGTTGAGGTTGACATCGTAGATCTTAGGTTTTTTTTGTTTTCATCCAATCAATACTGTATTTTAATCACACTCCTTCACGTTCTGTCTGTCCGTTTCTTTCCTCCCTTTTTCTTGCCATTCTATTCCTGACGTTTTCTGTTGTTTCTTTTGATTCCAATTCAAGTTCCACTTCTCGTTTCTTTTCATTCCTTAACTCTCCTTCCATTATCCTTCCCTTCCCTTCATTTCATTTCCTTCAAGTCTTTTGCACATAAGCGCTTTATTCATTCCATTTCCTTTTCATTCTATTTTGAATAAACTCACCAACTTTTTACTCCCACAACAAAGATAAACAATAGACAGTTGAGCAAGATCTCTGCGAAGTCGAATATGACCAGTGTAAGTTCCACCAAGGTAACTCTCCAACTGTAATATTAACAGCGTTTTTAAATACAGGAAGAAAACATAATTACAAGACCAATTTTTGGAATTGAATTCAACTTCACAAGAAACTCAAGTATATTTTCATTTTTATAAAGTTTTAAAACCAAACCTTTAGATTCAAAACTGGATTACTTTCCAAGTTAGCTGTGTAAATGGGAAGTTTATTTCCTCCTTCCAGTTTAACAAACGTTTCAAGATTCTAAAAAGAAAAACTCAGAATTTAAGCTTCTATACTTCCGCCAAATAAAATTTAAAAAATTACTAATATTACCTCTTGATTGAACTCGATTGGGAAAGGAAGATAGTTGTTTAGTACCACGGGTGGGTAACAATGGAGAGTATAGCAAGGCTGGTTGCTTTTAGATCCTGATTCACTCGTGTAACGTTCATTGGTACATTGCAGCTGGGAAAAGAAAGAGACTATTTTATAGAGAATATATTTTGATATTACTATTGCACAACCAAATGCTCTGCAGATGTTTACCTGAACGTAAAATGGATCAGCGTCAGGCCATGGAGCGGCACAAACAAAAAGTTTCTTTCTACTTTTCACCAAATCACTCAAACGAATTTCCTCCACAGTTTTCTCATAACTGTACAATAAAAAAAGCAACTGATCAAGAAACAGACAAACAAACAGACAGACAGACAGACAGACAGACAGACAGACAGACAGACAGACAGACAGACAGACAGACAGGCGAATAGACAAACAGACAGACAGATAGACAGACAGACAGACAGACAGACAGACAGACAGACAGACAGACAGACAGACAGACAGACAGACAGACAGACAGACAGACAGACAGACAGACAGACAGACAGACAGACAGACAGACAGACAGACAGACAGACAGACAGACAGACAGACAGACAGACAGACAGACAGACAGACAAACAAACAGACAGACAGACAGACAGACAGACAGACAGACAGACAGACAGACAGACAGACAGACAGACAGACAGACAGACAGACAGACAGACAGACAGACAGACAGACAGACAGAGAGACAGACAGACAGACAGAGAGACAGACAGACAGACAGACAGACAGACAGACAGACAGACAGACAGACAGACAGACAGACAGACAGACAGGCAGACAGACAGACAGACAGACAGACAGACAGACAGACAAACAAACAAACAAACAAACAAACAAACAAACAAACAAACAAACAAACAAACAAACAAACAAACAAAGGCAGACAGACAGGCAGACAGACAGACAGACAGACAGACAGACAGACAGACAGACAGACAGACAGACAGACAGACAGACAGACAGACAGACAGACAGACAGACAGACAGACAGACAGACAGACAGACAGACAGACAGACAGACAGACAGACAGACAGACAGACAGACAGACAGACAAACGTTACTTACGGAAAGCCTCCTGGTTTGATAAAATATCCGAGATTTTCATTTGCTATGGACAGCGGTATATTGAAGTAATTATCTTGTTCTAATGTTGTCAGTAATTGAAGACTTTCTTGTTGTGCAAAAATTTCAAGAGGAATAGGACAATGATTCTTTACCTAAATGAATTACATTTTAAATGTTAATTAATGTTAATTAATGCTAATTATGTTCATTAATGTTAATTAATATTAATTAATGTTACTTAGTGTTAATTAATGTTATAATTAATGTTATAATTAATGTTAATTAATTTTAATTAAGGTTAATTTAAGTTAATTTATGTTAAATACTGTTAATCAATGTTAATTAATGTCAATTTATGTTAATTAATGTCAATTGATGTTAATTAATGTGAACTAATGTTAATTATTGTTAATTATTGTTAATTATTGTTAATTATTGTTAATTAATGTTATAATTAATGTTAATTAACTTTAATTAAGGTTAATTCAAGTTAATTAAGGTTAATTAAAGTTAAGTTATGTTAATTACTGTTAATCAATGTTAATTATGTCAATTTATGTTAATTAATGTTAATCTGACTCTAATTACCGCCGCTTTAAGACGTACCCTAAACGGTGAACGTAAGACCACAAGCTTCCGTCCATCTGGTGACGTAACTTGAACAACCAACCCACGAAAACCTTGTTTGTGAAGCTATGATATAAATCTACATTAATTAGTTGAACCTGACAAACGTTCATCAAATGTTTGCACAAAATAGGGACATTAATCAGAAACAAACTGCTGTGTACACAACACAAGGGGAGCACGGGTGGCGTGTGCTGTTAGGGCGCTGCTCTCACCAATAGTTAAGCCCGGTCGGACGGGGTTAGTACTTGGATGGGTTACCGTTTGGGAATAACCCCATCCTCCGCCAGCTTGGGACTCATGTGAGTAGAGTTTAGTTGGTCTCTCCTGTGCTCCGAGGGTTTTTCGCCGGGTTCTCCGGTTTTCCTCCCTCCCTAAAATCAACATCTAAGTCTTAGTTGTCTACACATAGGAGTTTGGTGTCAATTGGGACGAAAGTTCTGTTCCTCTCTCCTTGCCACACGTTAAGTGGCAAATTTAATAAATTCAAATTAATAAATTCAAATCTAAATTCAAAACTTGCCTTTTTAGGGACAATACTGAAATAACTGGAACTTGCTTGTTTGACGGATATATCCTTAACTTCATGAAAGCCATCAACCTAAGGCAACATGAGAAGATAATAATAAACAATTATTCAATGAGGTTGAGCATGATATCGAGAATTATCAAGGACGAGGTTTGTGTTATCCACCGAAGCCGAAGGCTTCGGTGGATAACACAAACCTCGTCCTTGATAATTCTCGATATCATGCGAAACCGAATCCAATAATTGTTTTATTATATATTCAAAAACTATACTCTTCGTGCTTTTACTATCTTTCTCTGAGAGCAACGTCGAAATTTCTTCTTCGTTTAACGATGGAAACCGGTTAAAAGCCATTTTGTTTACTGTTCAAAAATATTTAGTTTTGGCGGGATTTTTAGCAAGCTGCCGACCGCGCTGGGGGCTTGGGTTCGACAGCGTGCAATAATACCTTGTTTTGGATCGAAATTCGATCCAAAACAAGGTATTATTGCACGCTGATCACGTCAGCAGCTGAAATAACGCGTCAGCTTCCAGATACGGAGAATTAGCGGGGGCGTTTTGGCCAATCACGAACGAGAATAAAGTTTGAATATATAATAAAGGGTTATTAACGGAGTGCGAGATCCGTACGGGTAGTATTTGCCTGAGGGTTTCTTACAGACCGTAGTAAGACAAAACTCGAGTTTTAAACCCACAAACCTGGACATCAATATTAACAGTGCGAATATCACTACTCATGCTCGCTAGTCTTAATCTACCATCTTGGTTTCCAAACCGTAACGGAAGCGATTCACCACTTGGGATCAATACAACGCCATCTTTAACGTGCGAGGGAATCTAAAATAAACGAGAAAAAAAATATCATCTATTCATGATTTCCTGGTAGAGAAGGAGGGAGAACACTACATACACATTCTCAAGAATCAGTGTTAAACTGTCGGAAGCCAAGAATGCACGAAATTGAATAACATGAGACGGTAACTATCCACAAAACCCAAATTACCTCAAAAACTTTGCTAGGTCTAATGTAGACGTCTACACCGAGCTAAAAGATGAAAAAACCCAACAATTAAGGTAAGAAACGTTTTCACTTGTGTACTTCACCTATCCACATGTGTACCTTACAAAACCACATAAGTACCTCACTTATCCACATGTGTACCTCAATTATCCCCATGTGTATCTCACCTATCCACATGTGTACTTCACTTAACCACATAAGTACCTCACGTGTTCACATGTGTACCTCACATATCCACATGCGTACCTCGTCGACCTATGTATGTACCTCCGCTTATCCACATATGCTCCTCAATTATCCACATGAGTACCTCACCGATCCACATGTGTACTTCACATGTTCACATGTGTACCTCATCTATCCAGATGTGTACCTCATCCATCCACATGTGTACTTCACGTGTTCACATGTGTACCTCATCTATCCAGATGTGTACCTCATCCATCCACATGTGTACTTCACGTATTCACATGTGTACCTCATCTATGCACATGAGTACATCACGTGTTAACATGAGTACCTCATCTATCCACATATGTACCTCATCTATCCACACGTGCACCTCATCTATCCACATGCCTCATATATCTACATGTGTACTTCACCTGTTCACATGTGTACCACATCTATCCACGTGTACTTCACGTGTTCACATGTGTACTTCATCTATCCACATGTGTACCTCATATATCCACATGTGTACGTCACCTATCTACATGTGTACCTCATCTATCCACATGTGTACTTCACGTGTTCACATGTGTAGCTCACCTATCCACATGTGTACTTCATGTGTTCACATGTGTACCTCATCTATCCACATGTGTACGTCACCTATCCACATGTGTTAAAAGAGAGCAACTGAATAACAATGTATCTCACCTCATTTCTAATCTGATAGGGAGATGTTTTCTCTATAGATGATCCGCCAACAGTCTCTGTAACCGCTTCACTGAAAGACTAAACATACATACATGTATGTCAAGTAGTTAAGTAGTTGAAACGTCAGGTATTCACGCGATTAAATAATTAATCTAGTGTATAACAGATTTCGACAAAAAAAACTCTATAAACGTACTTTTCCAAGCTCTGTAAATACATCCAAGTTTGTTTTGGTCACGGTAAGCTGTAGAACATCCACTGACTCCACAGACAGAAGCATTTGGGACTCAGAATCATCAAGTGCATCAGATCCGCCATTGTCTTGACCCATTTTAAACTAAGGGGAAAAAAGATAATCAAATCTCGTGTTTATAAGACAAAGCTTAACCTACTGAAAAACACGAAGGCTTCGTTGGTTCAGTCGTCAAAGTGACTGCTATTGAGCTGTGATATCTAAGTAAGTAAGTAAGTAAGTAAGTAAGTAAGTAAGTAAGTAAGTAAGTAAGTAAGTAAGTAAGTAAGTAAGTAAGTAAGTAAGTAAGTAAGTAAGTAAGTAAGTAAGTAAGTAAGTAAGTAAGTAAGTAAGTAAGTAAGTAAGTAAGTAAGGTAAGTAAGGTACGTAAGGTAAGTAAGTAAGTAAGTAAGTAAGTAAGTAAGTAAGTAAGTAAGTAAGTAAGTAAGTAAGTAAGTAAGTAAGTAAGTAAGTAAGTAAGTAAGTAAGTAAGTAAGTAAGTAAGTAAGTAAGTAAGTAAGTAAGTAAGTAAGTAAGTAAGTAAGTAAGTAAGTAAGTAAGTAAGTAAGTAAGTAAGTAAGTAAGTAAGTAAGTAAGTAAGTAAAGGTACGTAAGTAAGTAAGTAAGTAAGTAAGTAAGTAAGTAAGTAAGTAAGTAAGTAAGTAAGTAAGTAAGTAAGTAAGTAAGTAAGTAAGTAAGTAAGTAAGTAAGTAAGTAGTAAGAGAAGGAAAAAAAAAAAAGTAAGTAAGTAAGTAAGTAAGTAAGTAAGTAAGTAAGTAAGTAAGTAAGTAAGTAAAGTAAGTAAGTAAGTAAGTAAGTAAGTAAGTAAGTAAGTAAGTAAGCAAGTAAGTAAGTAAGTAAGTAAGTAAGTAAGTAAGTAAGTAAGTAAGTAAGTAAGTAAGTAAGTAAGTAAGTAAGTAAGTAAGTAAATAATGTAAGTAAGTAAGTAAGTAAGTAAAGTAAGTAAAGTAAGTAGTAGTAAGTAGTAAGTAAGTAGTAAGTAAGTAAATGTAGTAGTAAGTAAGTAAGTAAGTAAGTAAGTAAGTAAGTAAGTAAGTAAGCAAGTAAGTAAGTAAGTAAGTAAGCAAGCAAGCAAGCAAGCAAGCAAGCAAGCAAGCAAGCAAGTAAGTAAGTAAGTAAGTAAGTAAGGACTGGTGGCTAATCATCCTTACTTGCAGCCAGTGGCTGAATTGCAAAGGACGCAGATCAACGTGGCCGTGTCGAGGCATATCAAGGCGCTCGAAGCAGCCGCCAACGACACAGTTCAGACCACGGATCACAGCTGAGATGTTAGGTGTTGATTTTATGAAGGGAGGAAAACCGGAGAACCCGGCGAAAAACCCTCGAAGCACAGGAGAGATCAACTACAACTCTACTCACATGAGTGCAAGCCGGACAACGGGGTCATTCCCAAGCGGTCACCCATCCAAGTACTAACCCCGTCTAACCGGGCTTAACTATTGGTGAGAGGCAGCGCCCTAACAGCACACGCCACCCGTGCTCCCCGGTTACTTGGTGTGATGTGAGAAGAATTTGTCGTCATCTCTCTTCCGAAATTCACGGATTTTCGCCCACAAGGAAAGTTCACTAGATTATATGTTAGGATTGATAGTTAGAACAAAACAGAAAGAGAGAAATATAATTAGTTCGGTTAGAAAACAAAAAGCAAGTTACCCCAACAGAAAGTTCCCATGGCCTAAAACCATTTTGGTCTTCGAGTTTCTCAATAAGCGGTTCCCACTCGGATAGTTCTTCATTGAAACAGTTGGCTTCCAGTTGTAAATCTGCTCTCCCATTCAACTAAAAGTTTAGAAAACATAATTCAAAAACTCATTAATAATTCATGAGGAAAACACAAAAGAAAATCATGACCGTATCGTATCTTTATATGTGATAAAGATTTCTCCTGATTTACATAAACTTTAGCTTTGATTTTCTCGGCTTAGACAAGGTTATTTTTCAAACTAACTCCGCCAATCAACTTACCAAGCGGTTCGTTTTTGAAGCCGTATAATAAACTCGCAGTTCGTGTTTTATCAGATATAAAAACACTCGGCTTCGCCTCGTGTCTTTATATCTGATAAAACACTCCTGCTCGTTTATTATACAGTACATAAACAGAGTTTCAAAAACTCATTAATAATTCACGATGAAAACACATCAGCACCATGTCCATGGTTTTATATCTGATAAAGAAACCTCCTGATTTACATAAACTTTAGCTTTGATTTTCTCGACTTAGACAACGTTATTTTTCAAACTTACTACGCCAATGAACTTACCAAATGGGTCGTTTTTGAAGCTATTTAAAGCATTCGCAGAACGTGTTTTAATTACTACATAAAACACCATAATAAAATGTACAAAATATAGGGGTTTTTTCTAGCGTTTATTGAGAACTATTTGACTCTTAGCAGGAACATTTTATCACATTAGAACGACTTCTTTTTAATGTATGCGCTAGAATATATAAGCAAACGACCCTTCTAGCGGGAAATACCTTCTTGCCAACAGAAAAAAGGACCTTTCCACGTTCCTTAGAACGGGATTACAATACCTTCTCGTTCCAGTCTTTTATCTCAGCATGAATGTTTCCTCGCATAGTCATTAAGCTTATCAAGTTGCCGCCTTTCTCTGCTTCAACTTTGAACACAAATCCTTTCACATTAGCTAACAACTAGAAACATATAAACACGTCAAAAATGTTAGACGTTTTCAAAATGGGAACCCTTTATCGCCCAGTACCCACTCCATTGACGAGTAAAATCGTCTGGCGTTACCCAGAGTAAAATACTAAAGACATCGTTGGGCGATAAAGGGTTAATAAGGAATTTATTATATGGCTATGTTCATTTTATTTTTAAGCTTCGAGCGTT
Source organism: Corallium rubrum (assembly GCA_964035015.1). NCBI lineage: Eukaryota > Metazoa > Cnidaria > Anthozoa > Scleralcyonacea > Coralliidae > Corallium > Corallium rubrum. The sequence continues at coordinate 4,639,036 of OZ036014.1, forward strand.
GTTTTTGACTTTTTGTCTTCGGAGTATGCTGTGTACCTTACCTGTTAACTTTTTCGTGTCGCCTCTTGGCCTTCTTGTCGCCTCTTCGGCTTTTATTTGTCGTATTTTTAGATAAACAGCTTTAAAGAACCAGCAATAATGTTCCAACACATTTTATTGTTCAAAATATTTGATACCTAGTTCTCTTTTACTTGTATTCAAATCAACTCAGAAATTTCCCGCCAAAACTTACAGGGCCGAGAAAAAATCCCGACCTCTCGGGAACCAATCAGCGTGCGTCGTTTTGCGTACGGACCGGAAATCAAACCCAGCCATATAATAAAACACTTTTTCACTTACGTAGCGCTCTACTTTTTTACACTCCCGGATATTCTATCCCCTTGTGTACCTGATCTTCCCGATTCTCTGTGGTATTCTCGGCTTTATTAGCGGTGTCAGATGAAACGCCTTTTGAAAAACATAATGAAATATAAATAGACTAGGAATAAAGCGATGGTATGAAGTAAGGGCGAACAAGACAAAAACAATGAAGACTAAAGGTCGAACCTAGCCTAGTTTCTAGGCCTTTCGTTTCCGCCATGAGCTTGGCCGCGTACTCGGTTTGGGTTTTGGGGGAAACGAATCGTTGTGGCCCTTCGAGTATTACACTGAGCGACATGAGCGACAGAATATTATATAAAAAGCATAAGGATGTCTGCGAAGATTTTACCAAAGATCTTGGCGATGAAGAAGCGAGCAGGCTTGTATTATTTTATGCAAATGGGAATAGTAAATGTCAGGAAACACTCAGGACATCATAACATCACAATTCTTCCTCAATAAATAACCAAGCTGTAAAGTGAAAGTGTTTACGAATTTTGCTAGGCCTTCCCCAGCGGGTCTGTTCAGATCACTTCCGAAACGTGTCAACCGAGGAAGGCCTAGAAACTAGGCTAAGGTCGAACCGCTGACTGTTTAAAAACGTTTTGTGCATGCGCGACGTCCGAGCAGAGCGGAAAAATACTGAAATATTTGGACTGGTCCGAGAGTCCGACACAAAAGTTAAAATTATAAGCATACAACCAAAACGTTAAGGTAGGTAATTTGTACATGGCTTCTTTGTCAATATTGTAACATATTCTGAATTTACCCCTTCGTAATTTTAAAACACAAATGAATATTCGAGCCTTACTTAGTCTTCGCTGTCTGGTTGTTGTCGCCACGGCTATAGTTCCCACTTCTCTTGCAATGTTTACTTTAGCGAATTCACGCATGTGCAAACGTTCGGCAGCAGCGTTTGTTATGTGAGGTTCTAGGGCGGATGCCTCCCCCCCCATAAAAAACCCCACCCCTCCCAAAAAAAAAGAAAGTTGTAATTCTTTCTCCAATCACCACCCACCTTTAGTTCCACTGCTTTTCCCAAAACGTCGCATGTCCCGAAGTGACGCCCACATTTCGTTTCCAGACCCTTCGATAAGAAATATCGGCTCAGATTCCAATATCTCCATCTTAGTAACCACTCCTACCATCCCGTAAGTGGCCTTGATGACCACAACACTCTCGCCAATCTAGAAACAAATAAATGAAGAAATAATAATCTAAGACAAAGCTTGGCTACTTTATATCGATTTCAATATTAAATAATAATAATAATAATTAATAATAATTTATACATTTATAAAGCGCTAAAACTATAATATTCTAAAGCGCTGGTACTATAAGTCAATATGTAAAAATAATATAAAAATAAAATATCTATATACAGGTCAATAGTGTGATTAAAAAGTTTAAAACGTTTAAACATCAAATGCTTTCTTTTAAAATGCAGTGTGACGCAAACTTGAAAAACTTCGCAGATAAATTCAAGTTCACATCATTAAAATTATGGTGAATATCACACACGTTAAAAGTTGGACTAAATACTAAATAGTCTGTAAGAAAATACACTAATGACTTACTATTTTAACGTTTTAAGAAGATCATTCCTTTCCTTTGCACACAAATATAATTTTCGTCTCGCGCAAAACTATTAATTTCGCGGTAATTTAATACCTGATGCTGTGCCTTTAATATGATAAGTTGGACGTATACATGTAATGCATATGGTATGTTTGCGAGCTTGGTGTAATGTACATGCATGATTCTGCATGATTCTGTATCAATATTAATGTTTCATTAAAACGTAAATTTAATATAACGCTACTTCTGATTGGCTGCAACGTGTACTCATTTCAAGCGCGGGAAAAATTTGGCTTACGTAAGGAGAAAGTAATTTTTAATCAGCGACATAGAGCGTGCTTTTCCTTGTGTTGTGTTGTGTTGTGTTGTGTTGTGTTGTGTTGTGTTGTGTTGTGTTGTGTTATGCTGCGCTGCGCTGCGTTGCGTTGCGTTGGGCTGTGCTGTGCTGCGTTGCGCAGTGTTGTGTTGTGTTGTGTTGTGTTGTGTTGTGTTGTGTTGTGTTGTGTTGTGTTGTGTTGTGTTGTGTTGTGTTGTGTTGTGTTATGCTGCGCTGCGTTGCGTTGGGCTGTGCTGCGCTGCGCTGCGCTGCGTTGTGTTGTGTTGTGTTGTGTTGCGTTGCGTTGCGCTGCGCTGCGTTGCGTTGCGTTGCGTTGGGTTGGACTGGGCTGTGCTGCGTTGCGCTGTGTTGTGTTGCGTTGTGTTGCGTTGGGCTCGGCTGGGTTGCGTTGCGTTGCGCTGTGTTGTGTTGTGTTGTGTTGTGTTGTGTTGTGTTGCGTTGCGTTGTGTTGTGTTGCGTTGCGTTGCGTTGCGTTGCGTTGCGTTGTGTTGCGTTGCGTTGCGTTGCGTTGCGTTGCGTTGCGTTGTGTTGTGTTGTGTTGTGTTGTGTTGTGTTGTGTTGTGTTGTGTTGTTGCGTTGTGTTGTGTTGTGTTGTGTTGTGTTGTGCTTTATTGAGTTTTATAAAATATGGTGTCCTCTACGCACGCTCTGATTGGTTGGGCTCCGTGTGTTTTGCATGCACTAGAATCAACAAGTTATCCTGCCATTGTTATTTTATCAAGCTCCTCATGAGGGACGAATTTATTCGGTTCCGAAATTACAAAAATCGCATCGCGTTACGGTTTCGCGTCCGGTGTGTCTCGGCCTTAAACACGGAGCGAGCGCATAAAAGGGAGTCCCCCCCCGGCTACGCACTGACAGTTTGAAATGTCAACAGTCAAGTCAGTGAGCTGGTGAAGATTTGAGAATTATCTTTTATTTATAACCTTTTAACCTTTCAATTACCCATGTAAATTGTAAAGAGAAGCATAAGAGTCTTAGATAAAAACAATTCTGAAGTGATTAAATTTGTTTGGTCAATGAATTTGTAAAATATATAAGCTTATACTATGACCTTGCTTTCAAATGATGTTTGAAGGTCACGTATAGCTGCTTTGTCTTTTGCCGTTTTTTTAAAATAGAGTTCCACATAAAAGACAATACTTTGATATTTAACTAAAACAGACCATTTAAACGAAGACAATAAATAGTTTATTATATTAACTTTGCAAGTCAATATATCACAAATTGAGAACTTTTTAGTAGTCATTTGTCTAGCTTTCCAGACAACATGTACTGTCGGTCGTACAAAAACAAAGTTGTCGTCGTTGAAAAGTGAGATGATGTTCAGACATCTACATGGAGATATTCATTATCAACATTCTTGGTGTATATAAAAGGGTCTTATAATTACAAGGACGGAAGATATGAATGAATAAGCAAAGAATACAGACATCATCTGCATTCAACAAGAAAAATGGTGAAACGCTTGGTCTTTTTCGTACGGTTTTTCCTCACCTTAGTTTTGTTTCGTGTCGGAAGCGTAATTTTTCCGTCTTTCTACTCAAAATGATGTGTTACACTTGAAAAAGACAAATTCGACGTTTGGGAAGTGGCAAGTGTAATTTAAAAACAGTAAACAAGTCTCACAAAAGCTCCACTCTTCAGTCTCAGCCAAAGTTCCTCGGTAAGGCCGGAAGTAATTTTAGCTGTGTGGACCAATCAGATGCGTTTGGGCAGGATTGGCTGAGGTACTCAGCCGGTACTTATGCGCTCGCTCCGTGACCAATAGAAAATTTGAGTCTGAGAAAATTTTTCAAAAGCTCGGATTTAAAATAAAGTATTTAGTATTCAGTACCATGACTTCTTTCGGGGTCACATCTGGAACCAACCCGACGTGATCGTTGAACGCAAAGCTACACTTTCCTTCATGTTCGTAAAACTTGACGTGAATCTTATTGTCGATGGCGTCGACGAAGCCACGGTAATAGAAATTGTCTGTGTATTTGATCCATAACAAACTGCCAAGAACAACACGAGTGCCTTGAAAAGATTAAAGTATTTCTTACAAATATAATCTAAATATACATAGCATAAATACTAGTTTAATACACGATATCAGATCACACCACACCACACCACACCACACCATACCATACCATACTATACTATACCTTACCACACCACACCACACCATACCATACAGCACCGTACCATACCATCCCACACCACGCCACACCATACTACACCATACCATACTACACCACACCACACCACACAATACAGCACAGTACTATACCACACCACACCACACCACACCACACCACACCACACCACACCAACGATCAAAATTACATAAAAAATTACAAAGATCTCACACAACTTACCTTCGCTTTTTGGTACCTTCAGCGTTCTCAATTCATGGATGGTAAGTTCATGTATCTCACCATTATCAAACTGTACTTGATAACCACCAGTGAGAACCCTTATCACCTTGCCAGCGTACATTAATGGCATCCCTGGAATACATCCAATGACGTTACTGCCTACATTCACACTTTCCGCTCTAGGTTCGCGATCTAATGTTACTCCCAAAGGATCATGTAAGCTGTGATGTAGGTTTGTGCCGTTCGGAAACTTCACCTCGTAACGCCAATCTTTCTTGGCAATAAAACCAACACCATAGTGTTCTTTGTCAGGAAGTCGCGCCCACACCGCACTGGATACAACAGGTTTGACTTTTGAAGCTAAAATAAGCAAATAATTCATTCATTCATGGCAGACAGTGTGCGTGGAATGTGCGTGGAATGTACGTGGAATGCGCGTGGAATGCGCATGGAATGTCCGTGGAATGCGCGTGGAATGCGCATGGAATGTCCGTGGAATGTGCGTGGAATGTCCGTGGAATGTGCGTGGAATGTGCGCGGAATGTGCGTGGAATGTGCGCGGAATGTGCGTGGAATGTGCGTGGAATGTGCGCGGAATGTGCGTGGAATGTGCGCGGAATGTGCGCGGAATGTGCGTGGAATGTGCGTGGAATGTGCGCGGAATGTGCGTGGAATGTGCGTGGAATGTGCGTGGAATGTGCGTGGAATGTGCGTGGAATGTGCGTGGAATGTGCGCGGAATGTGCGTGGAATGTGCGCGGAATGTGCGTGGAATGTGCGCGGAATGTGCGTGGAATGTGCGTGGAATGTGCGCGGAATGTGCGTGGAATGTGCGCGGAATGTGCGTGGAATGTGCGCGGAATGTGCGTGGATTGTGCGTGGAATGTGCGCGGAATGTCCGTGGAATGTGCGCGGAATGTGCGTGGAATGTGCGCGGAATGTACGCGGAATGTGAGTGGAATGTGCGTGGAATGTGCGCGGAATGTGCGCGGAATGTGCGCGGAATGTGCGCGGAATGTGAGTGGAATGTGCGTGGAATGTGAGTGGAATACACACACACACACACAAACCGACAGGCAGTCAGACAGTCAGACAGACAGATAGACAGACAGACAGACAGACAGACAGACAGACAGACAGACAGACAGACAGACAGACAGACAGACAGACAGACAGACAGACAGACAGACAGACAGACAGACAGACAGACAGACAGACAGACAGACAGACAGACAGACAGAGCGAGCTAACCTCCATTCTTCACGATTCTCAACAACCTGATATATTCAAAAGGTCTCATTTCTTCCTCATCTTTTGAGAAGCGTACAAGCACATTAGGAATTTCTTTATTTGAGCTCTCCAAAATCTTCTTAATAACACCAGCTCGGAATGGTTCACCCTCTTTATACAGAGCAATAACTTGGCTGCCGACTGTGATATCTTTTGTCAGCGGTACTTCGTCAATAACTAGTCCTCTGACGTCATTCAAATCACACGAGAAATTAGAACCGTTATCCAAGATGGCGGATATCTTGTGATCCATATTGGTAACCAATCCAGGGACATAGCTCGTAGGGTCGGATCCCCTGGCAAAGATTCTGCTTCCGGGGACTAACTGTCCTCTTGTAACTGAAATACATTTAGTTAAGAATAAACCAGCTCGCAAGTACGTGTTTTATCAAATCTAAAACACTCGGTTATCGCCTCGTGTTTAAAATTTAACAAGACGCCTGGGTGGGCGTTCACTCGGGCTACTGGAAAGTACGCCGAGCCTGAATCGAAGGCTGAATGTGGTGCATACGCTATTAAAGGTGACATGACACGAAAATTATTATTGCTTGATTTGAAAGTGCTATTAAAATAATGGGGAATATCAATTTACAGCTTTTCCATATTTCACCTGGATCTTGAGATATTTAGACTTATGTGATATTCAAATGAGATAACTTATGGCTCGTTTTTATCTAATTAACATATTCGAAAAGCATCTATATCTTTAAAATTATTGAACAAAATCACTTGTAATTTGTCTTTGATGTTCAGTTTCATGAACGGTAACAATATCCAAAGTTTCACGTGATTTCGTTCAATAATTTTAAAAATAGACAAGAATTTCGAATATGTTAATTCGAAAAAAACGAGCCATAAGTTATCTCATTTGAATATCACATAAGTCTAAATATCTCAAGAACCAGGTGAAATATGGAAAAGCTGTAAATTGATATTCCACATTATTTTAAGAGCACTTTCAAATCAAGGAAAGATAACTTTCGTGTCATGTCACCTTTAAACTGCAAAGTCAGCCAGTCACTTTCAAAATCTACCAACAACGTGCAAGAACACCTTGATCAAAAGGCAAAGCTGTTCAACTTTTTGTTCAACTCCAAAAGCGAAAGGAGCAAAGAACTTACAACATGCCTCACGGCTTCACTCAGTCCACTCAACAGAGGTTTCATTAGAAGCCGGCAACCGGCGAATTCCGGCGGCTACTTTCCAAATCATCGCCGGCTACTTTCGTAATCATTGTTTTAAATTTTAATAGTAAATACCGTATACGTGTTCACTTCGAGCCGTTCCATTTTCTCTTGAAAACGCAAATGAACTTGAATGCGAAGAAAGCTGGTTTCTGTGGAAATTTGTAATTTCTTGCTTGATAATTTTCTGTATTAAATCTGTATTAGGGACCTTAAGATCTAGGACGGCAACCTCAACGACGACGTCATTTAATTACATGAAAATGTTCGCTCAAAGTGCTGGAAATGGTGTTTCCGAGGTTCTAGACTTCAAAAATTTCCTGGGTGCGCCACCCCAACAAACGCGGTCACTAAATTACTACCTCCATGTTCAGCCGCCTACTTTTTAAAATGAGCCTGCTACTTTCAAAATTAATGAAACCCCTGACTCAAACCCCGTTTACACGATGCCGGTACAATTTGAAAACGGAACAAAACCATGCCGGTAGGCAAATACAGCATATAACATTTCATGTTATTTTTGTGACGGTATCGTGTAAACGCAAGGCCTAAACGGCATGATTTTGTTCCGTTTTCAAATTGTACCGGCATCGTGTAAACGGGGTTTTAGTCACACGGCTAACAACTCACCGGAAGTGCGAATATTAACGGAAGTAAAAAGTGAAAATCGTGACACCCAAAAAAAGGGGGGGGGGGGACCGAGCCGAAACCTAGACTCAGCCAACCACAGGTAGCCCGAGTAATAAAACACTGCTGCTCATGTTTTAAATATTACATAGAAAAAATGAAAAAGAGATCAGAACTGATTGACCAACCTTTTTTCAAGTACCATTTCTTAGCGGAAGCAATATCTGTAGCTTTAAACAGATTAGGAACGTCCTCATCGTCCGTCTCACCATCGTTGTCCTGAAAAAAAAAACAATAAGAAAATTGAGATACATTTCTCGAAAAGGTGTTCATCATCATCATCATAACCTGTTTCTCCCCTCATGGGGCTTTCCGTCTTGCTCTGTCTCCGCATATCTCCAAATCAATCGACTTTCCATAATGAAGATATGATTTACCTTAGAGGGAGCCAGCGAGGCCAAGACAGCGGTAGCTATGCGTATTGCTGTTGGTGAAATATTCACGTACGCCACAGCGGTGTTTAAATCAATATGTTGATGGCCTCCCATGCGAGATGACAAGTAAAGGTTGATAACTTTGATCTGAAGAACCTACACAACGTTGACATAATAATAGGTTAAACGGAGACAGCTTTACTGCCATTACCGTCATTTGACAATACAGATACAATACAGATTTTAATTACTTCTTCCCACAGGGGCTTTTCAAGAGCAATTGACATTACTAAATTTCAAGTGGCAGCCGCCCTACGACACATTTATGACACACATGTCATACCACAAATCACAGACCTAGGTGTTGACTTTATGGAGGGAGGAAAACCGGAGAGCCCGGCGAAAAACCCTCGAAGCACAGGAGAGACCAACTAAACTCTACTCACATGAGTGTTCCAAGCTCGAGAACGGGGTTATTCCCAGACGGTCACCCATCCAAGTACTAACCCCGTCCAACTGGGCTTAACTACAGCGGTGAGAGGCAGCGCCCTAACAGTACATGCCACCCGTGCTTCCCTTTGATTATGATCCTCCCATTTGATTACGATCACGATAACTACCATGCTCCTACACTATTGGGCAACTTACATCTGATTGGGTAGTATCTCTACGACTCTTTTCAAACGCTGCTGTTATGACATGAAGATCTTGTATGCAACTTTGGAAACGAATTTGTTCATCTTGTATTCTTAATCTGACGTCAAGAGTATTCTGGAAGTGAAAT
>OZ036014.1:4650494-4660494 GCA_964035015.1 Corallium rubrum
GGAGACATCTGCGGCTTGTGCAACTGCTGTGCTTGGTGTATGCATAGTTAATAGAAAATATACATGGTTTGGAAACCTGGCAAACTTCAAAGCGGTTAACATTCAAGCAACGATTCATGTTGAAAGGTACATGAAGGTGTCAAATCCTTTGTTTTAGGTTTATTAATATTTAAACAGTACGGTTGAGTGATTGAACCCAAACATTGCTATTGGATGATTGCTTCATTATACAGAAAACACAATATGTTCAGTAACCGTGAAAGTGCAAGAATTTCCATAAACCTGAACAAAAACATGCAACAATGGCTTTTGTTGAGTTTCCAAACCATGTATATTTTCTATTAACTATGATGTATGAGGAAGCTGGTGTGTTCGGAAGTAAGACGGTGTGTATAAATGTTAAATAATACATCCAAAACGAGGCAGCGTCCTTCCTCCGAATTTTAAATACAGAGCAGGTTGAAGGCGAAGCTGAGTTTTCTTAACCAGCTTGGCTGTATTTAGACATCGGACGACAAACACTGACGAGTGTTAGCTACAGCTTCCCAAACGAATCTATATTTTAAGAGAAAGTTTACCTAAAAGTTCGCTAAATTTGACCGTATTCTTCCCCCGATTTCTAAATACTCCTTAAATATTTCTTTTGAATTTTCCTCATGAATCATTACTAAGTTTAAGAGAGATGTTACTGTAGTGTGAAAGTAAGATTCTTACATAAGTTATAAAAACAATAGTTTTATATTTAAATAAACAGTTAATTACCAGTCGTCCAGTCTTTCTGTAAATTTTAGCGGCGATTTTCTCAATACTGAATGCAAATTTAACAAACACCCATGTCTTCTCTTCAGCAATCGCGATCTCGCTAGCTTCGTCTATCACAATAAAACAAACATTCTTAGCTTGTCTTAGCTTGACAAAACTAACTTCAATATTGGGACGAAACAAGAATAATATGATAGAAGATAATTTTAGTTGATCTAGCCTACCTCCAACTTCTAAGACAGCAACTGCGTTTTCAGAAATGGAGTCTTTCTCGTCCCGTTCAGCGTCTGAGAAATAGAGAAAGATTTTATATATTTATTTGAAATATTATTTGTTAATTTAACTTAACTTATTGTATTCTTTTACCAGTGTCAGCGACTTCTGCCAAGTTTCCAGATAATAAGGACAGCGCAACTTTTAGATCATCTGTTCCGATATCCACCTGGAAGGGAAATCGAGAAATGTTGTAATGAAGAATGAAGGGAGGGAGGTAGGTAGGGAGGTAGGTAGGTAGGGAGGGAGGGAAGGAGGGAGGGAGGGAGGGAGGGAGGGAGGGAGGGAGGGAGGGAGGGAGGGAGGGAGGGAGGGAGGGAGGGAGGAAGGGAGGAAGGGAGGAAGGGAGGAAGGAAGGAAGGAAGGAAGGAAGGAAGGAAGGAAGGAAGGAAGGAAGGAAGGAAGGAAGGAAGGAAGGAAGGAAGGAAGGAAGGAAGGAAGGAAGGGAGGAAGGAAGGAAAGAGGGAAGAGGGGATCTTGCTGACTCACATTCACGGCATGAAGTCGACCAGTGACGTCAATATCCGGGATCTCATGGTACCACGCGGACAAACTCCGAGCAAGTGTTAACTCGAGACTGATTGGTTTTAAGATCAATCTCTGCACGACAATGTTCTCGTCTTCTGATATCACAGCACTAAATCAAATAATACATTTAACAATCATCTTCAAATCGTTCTTAAATGCTGATATTGCTGTCTGGATTTATTAACAGAAATACAGTGTTTTAATTTACTTGTTGTTGTTGTTCTTGGTGGTGGTGGTGGAGGTGGTGATGATGTTGTTGTTGTTGTTGTTGTTGTTGTTGTTGTTGTTGTTGTTGTTGTTGTTGTTGTTGTTGTTGTTGTTGTTGTTGTTGTTGTTGTTGTTGTTGTTGTTGTTGTTGGTGGTGGTGTTGTCATTGCTGTTGTTGTTGGTGGTGGTGGTGTTGTTGCTGCTGCTGCTTACTGTTGTTATTATTGTTGTTGCTGCTGCTGTTGTTGTTCCTGTTGTTGTTGTTCCTGTTGTTGTTGTTGTCGCTGCTGTTGTTATCGTCGTTGTTCTTGTTGGTGTAATCATGTAATGATACGGAAAAAAGTAAGAAAGATGCACTAATTTCGTACACTGATACTTGTAGAGATGTAAATGAAACGACCATGTTATCAACTACAGCAATATCCTGGCCAGCTCCTTCTTTAACAACCCAGAAACTATTATGTACATTCAAGTTGCCTAAATCAGCCACCAGAGCGCGGTCGGATTGACTGTCGACTGGGACGATCACGAGAGGGGCTTGAATAGAGACGTCTAGTTTTACTCGAGGACTGTTTTTGTTGTATTCTTGAAGCTATTAAAAAATAGAGAGATTTGAACGTTTGGAAAGACAAGCCCTTCATCATATAAAACGTTTATACAAAAATCAAGATTTACTTACAGAAAGAGAAGCATTTTTCGCAGCCGTTTTGCTGGCGTTCTGAATAGCTTCTTGAGCTTGTTGGAAATTGTTTACAAATGCCTACAGAAAAAAAAGGGGGAAAAGGCATTTGATAAAAAAAAGGATAGCTTTCAATGTTCGAGTAATAGTATAAAGTTACGTTGATCAACGGTAAACCTGAAGAAAATAATGAGCAAACGATTGACTGGGCAGAATCGTGGCTTGTAGAAATAGAAAATGGTCACCGGAGGCTTACGGGACAAAAAGTAAGTTTTGATGTAATATATCATACACGAAAAGTCGTTTATTATCTGATTTGAAAACACCGAGAAGTGTGTTGAAAAATGGGCGATAGCCGAGTTTTTTAACTCACGTCGAGGTGTTTTTAAAAAAATATTAAACGGCTAATAAACGATAATAAACGGCTAATAAACGACTTAAATAAACGATAATAAACGGATTTCGAGTGTATGGTATAGTTTCTCAAACAAATCAGCATTTAAAGAGAAATTTGAGGTAAAACTTGTCTTAATTTATGGGCGTTTATTACCACATTTCACAACAACTTCTCGGTAGCTGATTCCATTAAGGTTTCCTCAGGAATTATTAATGATTTTGAGAAAGTTTGTATATAAACCGTAAATAAAGCCAACCTACCAATAAGTTACTGACAAAGCGATTCAGGAAGACAACACGGATGCGACCAACGTTCATCAGAAATTTGGTATCAACCTTTTCCATGTTTCCATAGTTGTCACCTTCCGTTGCTTCATTGAATATCACCACCTTTGTGAATAAAAATAAGTTCATAAATAGAATAAATAGCAAGCGGAGAAGATAAGTAAGAATCGAAATATAGTAAAGTTTAATATACTGCCGAAACAGAGAACGTAGGAGTCTGGCTGCCCTTCCTGTTCTTATACACCAGGCCTTGTTAAATCTTTTGAAGATATCAAGCAAATGACGTCAACAATAACATGTAAACCGAAGATATAGTAAAGGTCACCCAAAATCCTTAGAATAATACATAATACACTTCGTTTGATAACGAGAAAGAGGATATTTCGGACTTCAGATGATGAAGATGAACCTCTGGTTACTCTACGCTTGAAGTTCGAGTGATTTAGTTAGAAGAGGCTACAAGAGAGTTGGAGGTAAAGTTTTGCATTGCGTTGCTGAAATCGTCGTTCAGGCGTGCCCATAAAAACAGCGATGTAAATAAGGGCTATCTTTTGACTCGTTTCAAAGGGTAACCCTTCTAGAAGGGAAGGGTTACCCTACCGCCATGTAAACAGGGTTTTAGATAAGGCCGCCGGCACAAAAAATATGCAGTATAGTGTAAACAGATTCGATCGGCACGATATTGTGCCGAAGTAAGCCCCGTTCACACTATACCGGATAGCTTTTGTGCCGGCACGAAAACCTGACGATACAACCAATTCCCTGGGTACAGTCTACCAATTCCCACGCCCGATTCTATTAATTTACTTCCGGAACGATTTCGAACTCCGTTCACACTGGAGCTGGAACGGCACAAAAAGCTATCCGATACAAGATGTACCTCTTTCGAGATCAGAGCGGCGTGCCGGCAAAGAAATTGTGCCGGAGCAGGCGTTTTGTGTGTGGACAGAAGGCCTATCTGATATGGTTTTCGTGCCGGCACAAAAGCTCTCCGGTATAGTGTGAACAGGGCCTATATAATGACCCGCTTCTCCAAGCTTGGAAGTCATGTACGCTTTATTCGGAACTATACATTCGCTGAATTTCAGAAAAAAATAAGAAAACTTTGGGTTTATAAAGACGTAATCAATATTTTTATTTCTTGAGTATGTGAATAGCAAGTAAGCTTACCTCGACATTAAACACTTCTTCGTTAACAATTGTGATAATCTGGGTAAAAAATAAATAACAAAATAAAATATAAAACAAACAATCTAAACAATCTTTATACAATCAGGAATACTGTTCTGATAATAGCAGGAAATGTAGAACGCAAAAAAAATTTAAAAAACAACCTTCGGGTACATAACATCCGGGACACCATCCAAAACAGAAAGATCTTGCATTCTAGAAAATTATAATCATTGGCGAGAGAGATTATCTACATAAAACGGCGTTACCAACAAAAATGTATTCATTCTTGTCGTCGTCGTCGTTGCTGTTGTTGTTGGTGTTGTTACGGCGGTATTGTTGATGCTGTTCTTGGTTGGTTGGTTGGTTGGTTGGTTGGTTGGTTGGTTGGTTGGTTGGTTGGTTGGTTGGTTTGTTTGTTTGTTTGTTTGTTTGTTTGTTTGTTTGTTTGTTTGTTTGTTTGTTTGTTTGTTTGTTTGTTTGTTTGTTTGTTTGTTTGTTTGTTTGTTTGTTTGTTTGTTTGTTTGTTTGTCGGTGTCGGTACAAGAAGCTGTAGCACCAAAAGCTAACCTTGCCAAGACAGTCATTCGATCTGGCAACATTGACAAACCAACTTCCAGTTCTAAAATTCACAAGAAAAGCTCATGAATATTACACTTACTCATTTGCTCTAACTTACTAGAATGTTGTGCGAAACGGCAATGTGTGATGGTGGTGTGCACCATTAATAACGAACGACGTGGAAGAAAGTTGTTAATAGCCGTAATACTTACGCTTCATTCGCAGTTCAGCAACATTGCCTTTGGCGGACGTAATAACGGCAGTAAACTCTCCCAAACAAGCGTTGACTCTCACTTGAACAACTTCGCTGGTCTGCGCTTTTTTTGTAGCTAATACTGTAAAAACATCAGAATTAATGTACGAGAAAATTAAGGACAAAAAAACGTCGTCACCAGCAAACTAATCTTGCCAACGTACCTTTGGATTCTTTGCTCTCAGAGATATCTTCTTTCTCGCCTTTCAACTGTTTTTCTTCCTCTTTTGTTATCTCCTCCTCGCTAAGTTAGAAACCAAGAATTAAACAAAATATGAAGAAACCAGACAGCGGACAGACAGACAGACAGACAGACAGACAGACAGACAGACAGACAGACAGACAGACAGGCAGGCAGGCAGGCAGGCAGGCAGGCAGGCAGGCAGGCAGGCAGGCAGGCAGGCAGGCAGGCAGGCAGGCAGGCAGGCAGGCAGGCAGGCAGGCAGGCAGGCAGGCAGGCAGGCAGGCAGGCAGGCAGGCAGGCAGGCAGGCAGGCAGGCAGGCAGGCAGGCAGGCAGGCAGGCAGGCAGGCAGGCAGGCAGGCAGGCAGGCAGGCAGGCACGCACGCACGCACGCACGCACGCACGCACGCACGCACGCACGCACGCACGCACGCACGCACGCACGCACGCAGGCAGACAGACAGACAGACAGACAGACAGACAGACAGACAGACAGACAGACAGACAGACAGACAGACAGACAGACAGACAGACAGACAGACAGACAGACAGACAGACAGACAGACAGACAGACAGACAGACAGACAGACAGACAGACAGACAGACAGACAGACAGACAGACAGACAGACAGACAGACAGACAGACAGACAGACAGACAGACAGACAGAGTAACTATCCATAGTGACGTCAAACAAAACAATGCATATTCTGACGTAAAAAAACAGACCTACCTTACTGGGAGAAGGTTGTTTGCAAAGTCCATCAAATGTAACAAAGCCTCTTGATGTAAGATGACTTTTAAGGAATGAAATTGTACATCAATAGCTTGCTCTGTCGAGTTGAACGCTTCCACAAATCTAGGATTGTCTCGACTTGCCTGAAGAAGAACCGAAATAGTGAAAACTAATGTACGAAAACCTCAGACAAATACTTTCACGCACACACCTCGCACTGGATTAGTTATTAGAGACCTTAAGATACCCCGGGTTCGGTTTACGGGTTTGGTTTACGGGTACGGGTACCGCCGTTTTTGTTTACTCGTAATAGAGACCTTAAGATACTCCGGTACGGTTTACGGGTACGGATAATCTACCCGTAGCCGTAGTCGTATGTATGGGTAGACCATGATCTACCACGGGAAAACGGGTAGATATTACGAGTAAACAAAAATGGCGGTACCCGTATCCGTAAACGGAACCCGGGGTATCTTAAGGTCCCTATTAATAACCAACGGTGATTTCTGGTTTGCCGAAGATAGAAATGAAAATTCTCGCTCAAAAAAGAAAGCAAAAAAGAAAACTACTTTAAAATGTTACCATTACTCACCTGAATAAATTTCACAGCTAGGATATCCATATCTGTTGGTGTACTGATTAAGTTTAATGGTGCTCCGTTTCTACCATGTAACATTTCTTTGACTAAAATATCTCCAATATTAGCAGCTACAGTTAAGTCATATGGACGCACTGCAATCTGGGTACCAAGCTTCAATAAATCCACTTCTAGCAACGGACTCACTATACCAAACTGGTCCTGAGTTGCTATGGTTACACTGACCTAGAACAACAAACAATCCATGTTAGTAGTATCCACTCATTATCCCAACCTCGTCCCCAGGGCATTTTGCCTCCACGTTGGGAGTCGGCGAAAATGGCCCTGGCATCGGCTGGTCACGTGACACCCAGAATTTTGGGGTGTTTTGGCAAGAAAATTTATGCGGTCTTTGTGTTTCGTTTTTGTATAATACGTATACATGAATAATAAATAAGAAATATTTAACGCTCTGCCGAATCACTCATGTGAACCTTTATCATAAATGCAACTGGCTAGCATTGTTCATCATGATACTCCCCACGATTATCCAGGATACATTTAAATGTCGGGAAGAAACATATATCTGATGTTGTTCTTGACATTAACCAAAGCTATCGTTACAATTCTTTGGATGAACTTCGCAGAGTGTATTCATTGCAATTCATATTTTGATGAATAAATTACACTGTATCTGAATTAATCAAGTTTTTAAACCGGCCAATCCGATTATAGAATCGACCAGCCGATGCCAGGGCCATTTTCGCCGACCTCCCAACGTGGAGGCAAAATGCCCTGGGGACGAGGTTGTCATTATCCTTGCCTATTCACTCATCCTCGCCTATCCAATGGAATCCTCGCCTAACCACTCATCGTCCTCGTTTATCCTCTCCTATCCACTCATCATCCTCGTTTAACCTCCCCTATCCACTCATTATCGTCGCTTATCCACTCATCGTCCTTCGTTTATCCTCACCTATCCACTCATCATCCTCGTTTATCCTCACCTATCCACTCATTATCCTTGTCTATCCGCTCATCCTCGCCTATCCAATGTAATCCTCGCCTATCCACTCATCGTCCTCGTTTATCCTCACCTATCAACTCATCATCCTCGTTTATCCTCACCTATCCACTCATTATCCTCGCCTATCCATTCATTATTCTCGCCTATCCACTGTCATCCTCGCCTATCCACTCATTATCCTCGCCTATCCATTCATTATTCTCGCCTATCCACTGTCATCCTCGCCTATCCAATCATTATCCTCACCTATCCACTCATTACCTCACCTATCTACTCATTATCCTTGCCTATCCACTCATTATCCTCGCCTATCCACTTATTAGCTTCGTATATCCACTCATTGTCCTCGCCTATCCACTCATTAGCTTCGTATATCCACTCATTATCCTCGCCTATCCACTCATTACTCTCACCTATCCACTCATTATCCTTGCCTAGTCACTCATTATCCTCGTCTATCCACACATTATCCAATGTGATCCTTACCTCAACAATCTCAAAGTTAAGGGAAACATTGGTTTGGCTAGCTTTGGCCAATTTCCTGCTTTTTTCGTCGTCTTCCACCAAGCTAGAATTAACAAGCACAACTGATAATGAACTGTTTGATGGTCCGTCTCCGTAGTGATTTCCTTTGTTTTTATTTTATGAATTATTAATAATGTTGAGAAAAAGATCTCGTTTGTAATTACTGAAATCTAACGGCTTCGGAACATACCCTGACAACTCCATGCTTGCAGTAGGACTTTCTGGTGGAGTTTCAAATACTTCATCTGTCACGGTTGCCATAATTCCTCGCTCAACAACAACGCTAACTGGAGAAACGTAAGCTGCGGTCTTCGCTACACGGATGACGGGCTTAAAATTGTTTAGAAAAAACTTAATCAATACGACGTAGTTACACAAAACAATTTTAATGATAATTCTTAACGTAACAAAATAAACCCTATTGGTGAAGATAGTGGTGAAGGTAGCGGTCATAGTAATGGTGTTGGTAATGATGATGGAAATGTTGGTGGTAGCGACGATAGTGAGGGTAATGGTGGTGGTGGTGATGGTAGTGGTGATGGTGGTGGTAATAGTAATGTTGTTGGTGGTGATGATAGCGGTGGTGTGATGGTGGTGGTGATGGTGGTGATGGTAATAGTAATGTTGGTGTTGGTGGTGGTGGTGATGGTAGTGGTGATGGTGGTGGTAATAGTAATGTTGGTGGTGGTGGTGATGGTAGTGGTGATGGTGGTGGTAATAGTAATGTTGGTGGTGGTGATGGTAGTGGTGATGGTAGTGGTGATGGTGATGGTGATGGTGGTGGTAATAGTAGTGTTGGTGTTGGTGGTGGTGGTGGTGATGGTGGTGGTAATAGTAATGTTGGTGGTGGTGATGGTAGTGGTGATGGTGGTGGTAATAGTAATGTTGGTGGTGGTGATGGTAGTGGTGATGGTGGTGGTAATAGTAATGTTGGTGGTGGTGATGGTAGCGGTGGTGTGATGGTGGTGGTGGTGGTGGTGATGGTAATAGTAATGTTGGTGTTGGTGGTGGTGATGGTGGTAGTAATGTTGGTGGTGGTGGTGACGGTGATGGTGGTGGTAATAGTAATGTTGGTGGTGGTAATGGTAGTGGTGATGGTGATGGTAATAGTAATGTTGGTGGTGGTGATGGTGGTGGTAATAGTAATGTTGGTGGTGGTGGTGACGGTGATGGTGGTGGTAATAGTAATGTTGGTGGTGGTGATGGTAGTGGTGATGGTGATGGTAATAGTAATGTTGGTGGTGGTGATGATAGTGGTGGTGATGATAGTGGTGGTGGTGATGGTGGTAATAGTAATGTTGGTGGTAGCGATGATAGTGAGGGAAATGGTGGTGGTGATGGTGGTGGTAATAGTAATGGTGGTGGTGATGATAGTGGGGGTGATAGTAATAATGGTGGTGATGGTAATAGTGGTGGTAGCAATGATAGTGAGGGTAATGGTGGTGGTGATGATGGTAGTGGTGATGGTGATGGTGATGGTAATAGTAATGTTGGTGGTGGTGATAATAGTGGTGGTGGTGTTGGTAATAGTAATGTTGGTGGTGGTAATGATAGCGGTGGTGATGGTGATAGTAATAGTAATGTTGGTGATGGTGATTATAGCGGTGGTGGTAGTGGTAGTGGTGGTGGTGATGATGGTGGTGGTAATAGTAATGTTGATGGTGGTGATGATAGCGGTGATGGTGGTGGTGATGGTGGTGATGATGGTGGTGGTGATGGTGGTGGTGATGGTGGTGGTGATGGTGGTGGTGATGGTGGTGATGATGGTGGTGGTAATAGTAATGTTGGTGGTGGTGATGATAGTGGTGGATATTGTGGAGGTGGTGATAAAAGTGATGAT
>OZ036014.1:4665494-4877994 GCA_964035015.1 Corallium rubrum
GTACTTAGGACGTGATATCAACAGCTTGTTGGAAACAAGTATAAGGTTAAAACTAATAAGACTAAACAACCTTTTCTCAACATGAACAAAACGAAAGAACAGAAAACTCAAAGGAATACCGACATTTCAAGTCAGAGCCATTCATAAGCGTAAACGTACTCTGATAACTGGACATCTTCTGGGAGTTGAAAGAATTTTATGAGACTGTCGATCGTGTTCTAAAATGAGAAATATTCCTGTCAAACAGGATGGCAGTATAGTAAAGATGAAAAAGGAGGAAAAAAAAGGAGGAAAAGAAAGGAAGAGAAAAGGATGAAAAGAAAACGTAAAAAAGAAATGAAAAGGAAAGGAAAGAAAAGAAAAGAAAAGAAAGAAAATGAGAAAAGGGGATAACAGAGGAAAGAAGAAAGAAAGGAAAGGAAAGGAGAGGAAAGGAAAGGAGAGGAAAGGAAAGGAAAGGAGAGGAAAGGAAAAGGAAGGAAAAGAAAACACATTTCCACGTACATACGCGCGCATGCTCAATCAAAACTTACCGCGTGATAAATGACCTCCAACGGCTGCAAAACTAATCTGATTCTTTGATCACATTTCCCATCAAGAGGATTAGTCTCAAACGAAGCATTCACATACTCCACAACATCTATTTAGAAATTATCACAGTTAAACAATTACAATTTTTTATAATATCTCCCGCGTCCCACGAGCAAATGCCGTGCCTTTTCGTCCAGAAATAGTTTTAAAAAAAACTCAATAATTTATATGAAAAATCCAATTACCTGTATCTTCAGAAACTGATCGAATAATCTCTGGAGCACTTTGGTTTTCGAACAAAGAGCCAAGAATATTCAAGTTACCCACTTTAGCTGTTACACTAAAAATTTAAAATTTGGTAATGTGTGAAAAGTGTAAAAGAAAACGAAAAAGAAACACATTGTCTGAAGGGTCGATCAGATATTCTTTTCTTGATTTTATATGCCTATCCTATCCTATCCTATCCTATCCTATCCTATCCTATCCTATCCTATCCTATCCTATCCTATCCTATCCTATCCTATCCTATCCTATCCTATCCTATCCTATCCTATCCTATCCTATCCTATCCTATCCTATCCTATCCTATCCTATCCTATCCTATCCTATCCTATCCTATCCTATCCTATCCTATCCTATCCTATCCTATCCTATCCTATCCTATCCTATCCTATCCTATCCTATCCTATCCTATCCTATCCTATCCTATCCTATCCTATCCTATCCTATCCTATCCTATCCTATCCTATCCTATCCTATCCTATCCTATCCTATCCTATCCTATCCTATCCTATCCTATCCTATCCTATCCTATCCTATCCTATCCTATCCTATCCTATCCTATCCTATCCTATCCTATCCTATCCTATCCTATCCTATCCTATCCTATCCTATCCTATCCTATCCTATCCTCGCCTTTCCTTTCCTCTCCTGTCCTTTCCTTTCCTTTCCTTTCCTTTCCTAAGCTGTTATCCGTATGGTTCGGTTTTTAACCTGGATTTAAAAGTCGGCAATCTTTGCATCAATTTTTAAATCAACAAACGCTGTTGCTATATCGTTCACCAATATCAGGGACGTTAAGATGCAAAGACGGCGACGGCTGTTAAAAAGCAAGACAAGTTTTACAATTTAAAGGAGTCACGGTTAACTGACTATTATATTTCATATTTGAAGCTAGTTTAATGACTTCCAAAACGCCGCAGTATTGCTAAAATGATTGTAGTGTCTGTATTGAAGTCAATCTTAAACAATAGTTCTATCTTTTGGTCGTTGAAGTTCGTCTTGAAGACGTGAAAATGCTCTAAGTGGCGTTGTACAAAGAACGAGGACGGCGTTATGATTACTGTAAGACTAAAAATTATTCGTTCTCTTTGTTTTGCAAAAATAATTATTTTGTTTAAAGGACGTCGTCGTAGATGTTAAAGTTGTCTACTAATACTGTTCTTACCCCAGTCCTTGGCCACCAGGCCTATAGCCAAGCTCCGTGAACAGATCTTCCAGGCTGACACTAGCCACAGACAAAGCTGGAGTGACTGTATCATCTTTCAAATTGACAGATACCCTCTTCTGTTCATATTTAAGCTTGTAGGCTACGTACTACGGATTAGAGGAAAAACAGGTCAAAAATGTTATGGTAATGTCAATGTATGGTCAATGTTACTGGAATGGTCAAAGCCATGGTCAATGTCAATGGTCAATGTCATGGTCATGTCATATGGTCAATGTCATGGTCATGGTCATGATCATGGTCAATGCCATATGGTCAACGTCATGGTCAATGTCATATGGTCAATGTCATATGGTCAATGTCATATGGTCATGGTCAATGTCATATGGTCAATGTCATATGGTCAATGTTATATGGTCAATGTCATATGGTCATGGTCAATGTCATA
Source organism: Corallium rubrum (assembly GCA_964035015.1). Classification (NCBI taxonomy): domain Eukaryota; kingdom Metazoa; phylum Cnidaria; class Anthozoa; order Scleralcyonacea; family Coralliidae; genus Corallium; species Corallium rubrum. The sequence continues at coordinate 4,667,921 of OZ036014.1, forward strand.
TGGTCAATGTCATATGGTCAATGTCATATGGTCATGGTCAATGTCATATGGTCAATGTCATATGGTCATGGTCAATGTCATATGGTCAACGTCATATGGTCAATGCCATATGGTCATGGCCAATGTCATATGGTCAATGTCATGGTCATGGTCAATGTCATATGGTCAATATCATGGTCATGGTCACAGTAACAGTAACAGTCACAGTTATGGTCATTGTCATGGTCATTTCTATCGTCATTTTCACTGTAATAGTCATTGTCATGTTCACTGTCATGGTGATGGTCATAGCTATGGTCATTGTCAGCGCCAGTCCAAGGTCAAAATCATGTTGGTGACCAACCATACCTCAACTGGTAGTTTGACAGTAGACTCGCTTTCACTGTAACCAATTGCCCTATATAATTTTTTCTCTTCCGCCAATTCTTCTTCTTCTGTCAGCCCAGTAACTAAAAAAACCCGCAAAACAATCAGCTTAGCACTACCAACAAACGTAAGAACATTTAGGTCGATTTAAAGAAAATAGAATAAAGACGGCACCGGATTTCTTGTCCTTGGACTTTCCAAAAAATCCAGAAAACCATCCCCCTTCAGCTTTCTTCCTTTGTTGGTTTAACTCGTAATTAGTTCCCTCTTTCTTTGTCTAAAACATAACAGAATATTGACAGACGTTTTGTAGACGTTTGTCAACCTCAAATACTCAGATAATATTTCTGAACACCAGGCAGAGATCGATCCTCTATACCTCCATCTCTGCTTCCCTGCGACATATCGTTATATTCAAAACGTCCAAATCTTTTTCAAGCAATTCAAGCTCCTTTTCCGTCTTTTCTGAAATACTTTTCTTTGAGAGTTTCTCCTTGTAAAGTGTTTTGTATTTGTGACACATTACCCTAAGATTTAAGTAAACAATTAAGTAGGTCTAGGTAGGTCTAAGTAGGTCTAGGTAGGTCTAAGTTAGTCTAGGTAGGTCTAAGTAAGTCTAAGTAGATCTATGTAAGTCTAAGAAGTAGGTCTAAGTAAGTCTAAGTAGGTCTAAGTAAGTCTAAGTAGGTCTAAGTAGGTCTAAGTAGGTCTAAGTAGGTCTAAGTAGGTCTAAGTGGGTCTAAGTAGGTCTAAGTAGGTCTAAGTAGGTCTAAGTAGGTCTAAGTAAGTCTAAGTAGGTCTAAGTAAGTCTAAGTAGGTCTAAGTAGGTCTAAGTAAGTCTAAGTAGGTCTAAGTAGGTCTAAGTAAGTCTCAGTAGGTCTAAGTAAGTCTAAGTAGGTCTAAGTAAGTCTAAGTAGGTCTAAGTAGGTCTAAGTAAGTCTAAGTAGGTCTAAGTAAGTCTAAGTAAGTCTAAGTAGGTCTAAGTAGGTCTAAGTAGGTCTAAGTAGGTCTAAGTGGGTCTAAGTAGGTCTAAGTGGGTCTAAGTAGGTCTAAGTAGGTCTAAGTAGGTCTAAGTAGGTCTAAGTAAGTCTAAGTAGGTCTAAGTAAGTCTAAGTAGGTCTAAGTAGGTCTAAGTAAGTCTAAGTAAGTCTAAGTAGGTCTAAGTAAGTCTAAGTAGGTCTAAGTAGGTCTAAGTAAGTCTAAGTAGGTCTAAGTAGGTCTAAGTAAGTCTCAGTAGGTCTAAGTAAGTCTAAGTAGGTCTAAGTAAGTCTAAGTAGGTCTAAGTAAGTCTAAGTAGGTCTAAGTAGGTCTAAGTAAGTCTAAGTAGGTCTAAGTAGGTCTAAGTAGGTCTAAGTAGGTCTAAGTAAGTCTAAGTAGGTCTAAGTAAGTCTAAGTAGGTCTAAGTAAGTCTAAGTAGGTCTAAGTAGGTCTAAGTAGGTCTAAGTAAGTCTAAGTAGGTCTAAGTAAGTCTAAGTAGGTCTAAGTAGGTCTAAGTAAGTCTAAGTAGGTCTAAGTAGGTCTAAGTAGGTCTAGGTAAGTCTAAGTAAGTCCAAGTAAGTCTAAGTAGGTCTAAGTAGGTCTAAGTAGGTCTAGGTAAGTCTAAGTAAGTCTAAGTAAGTCTAAGTAGGTCTAAGTAGGTCTAATTAGATCTAAGTAGGTCTAAGTAAGTCCAAGTAAGTCTAAGTAGGTCTAAGTAGGTCAAGGTAAGTCTAAGTAAGTCTAAGCAGGTCTAAGTAAGTCTAAGTAGGTCTAAGTAAGTCTAAGTAGATCTAAGTAGGTCAAGGTAAGTCTAAGTAAGTCTAAGTAGGTCTAAGTAGGTCAAAGTAGGTCAAAGTAGGTCTAAGTAGGTCTAAGTAGGTCAAAGAAGGTCTAAGTAGGTCTAAGTAAGTCTAAGTAAGTCTAAGTAAGTCTAAGTAGGTCTAAGTAGGTCTAAGTAGGTCAAAGTAGGTCTAAGTAGGTCTAACAAACCTGTGAGCTACAATATGTTTCCAAGACCAGTTCCTTATACGTCTCTTCACATCTTCTTCAAGAACTGCGCGAATCGCGTAATTCCACCTAAAATATCACAAAAATTACATCAACCCCTTCACCCAGGACTGTAATAGCAAAACACGTCGAACTAAATGGCCCTCTAAGAGGTAACAAAGCCAATACAAAACGTTTTCTCGATTCTGTCTTGCAGACTCTATTGACCTGCAAAGACATTCTCTGATTCACTTCTCCGCCAAAATGCCATGACAAGAATTTTGTCTTGCTGGTCTGATGTTTTAGCGAACTCTTCTTGCGCTCTTTAAGTCATCCTTACCAAGCTCTGCGATTTTCTTTTAATGGTGTGAACGGTTTGTATTTTCTGTAGACACTGTTCGTTGTCATTCTGTCGAAATTATCAACAAGTCTCATAATGTCTTTAAACTGAAGACGTGTTAATACCAAACCAAATTCATTCATGATTATCTCAACGAACACCTGAAGTACACAAAAAGCAGAAAGTAAACAGAAAAACAGGAAGTGTACAAGAAACAGGAAGTAAACAAGAAACAGGAAGTGTACAAGAAACAGGAAGTAAACAAAAAACAGGAAGTATACAGGAAGTAAACAAAAAACAGGAAGTATACAAGAAACAGGAAGTAAACAAAAACCAGGAAATAAACAAAAAACAGGAAGTAAACAAAAAAACCAGGAAATATACCGGAAGTAAACAAAAAACCAGGAAGTATACAAGAAACAGGAAGTAAACAAAAAAACAGGAAGTAAACAAAAAACAGGAAGTAAACAAAAAACAGGAAGTATACAAGAAACAGGAAGTAAACAAGAAACAGGAAGTAAACAAAGAACAGGAAGTAAACAACAAAAAGGAAGTAAACAAAGAATAGGAAGTAAACAACAAACATGAAATAAACAACAAACAGGAAGTGAGCAACAAACAGGAAGTGAACAACAAACAGGAAGTAAACAACAAACAGTAGTAAACAAGAAACTGGAAGTAAACAACAAACAGAAAATAAACAAGAAATACACACAAAATGGGAATATGATATAGTGAATGAATTCCTTGAATATCTGGTGCCTCAATACATTCCTCCTCTTCCCAGAGCTACATCTAATGATCTTGCATGCAGCAGGAACTTCACTCACCTTAGGAATACTGAGGTTTGGAATAGAATTTGTGTCTAACTTTGCTTTAGCTTCAGATGTTAGTGGTTCAATAACTGTAAAGCAAAGAAAACAACAAGAAAATAATAAGCATTAAAAGTCAAAATAATATAGGACAGGCAGTCTAGAACATCCAGATTCTCAACAATAAAACATTTTGGTCATGCTTTCAACACCCCCTCCTTTTTTCCGTGACGTTCCGCGACTATGTTAAGATACGTCATACGGCATTACGCTATGTTATAACACATTCCGCTACGCTATAGAACGTTTCGCTACGTTGTAAGATGTTCCACTACGCTATAAAACGTTCAATTATGTTGTAAGATGTTCCGCTACACTATAAAACGTTCCGTTACGTTGTAAGACATTCCGCTACGCTATAAAGCGTTCCGCTACGTTGTAAGATGTTCCGCTACACTATAAAACGTTTCACTACGTTGTAAGATGTTCCGCTACACTATAAAACATTCCGCTATGTTGTAAGATGTTCCGCTACGCTATAAAGCGTTCCGTTGTGTTGTAAGATGTTCCGCTACACTATAAAACGTTCCACTACGTTGTAAGATGTTCCACTACACTATAAAACATTCCGCTATGTTGTAAGATGTTCCGCTACGCTATAAAACGTTTCACTACGTTGTAAGATGTTCCACTACGTTATAAAACATTCCGCTATGTTGTAAGATGTTCCGCTACGCTATAAAACGTTTCACTACGTTGTAAGAACGTTCCGCTGCACTATAAAACGTTCCGCTACGTTGTAAGAACGTTCCGCTACGTTGTAAGATGTTCCGCTATGTTATAAGATGTTCCGCTGCACTATAAAACGTTCCGCTACGTTGTAAGAACGTTCCGCTACACTATAAAACGTTCCACTACGTTAAGAACGTTCCACTATACTATAAAACGTTCCGCTATACGTAGAAGCGTTGTAAGACGTTACGCTCCTTTGTAAGACGTTTCGCTACGTTGCCGTAAAGCCGGTTTTCCACCAGGCGATTGTTTTCGCGCGAAGCGACTTTCTTTTGTTCGAATTCAATATACCGTATTTACTCGTTTAAGAGCCGCCCCCGATTAAGCGCCGCATATGAGAGCAAAAATATTAAAGAGCACCGCCCTCGAATAAGCGCCGCACTTATTCACAACATTGCAAGCCAAACTAAAAAGCAACTACAGCCTCGGAAAGTTATTGTCCTGTATTACAGTGTTTATATGTTCAAAGTGAGTATATTTCAATGTGAATGACAAGATAACATCTGAAACATGCTTATTTTGTTGATAAGATTTCTTGTTATCGTTTACAAATAAAATAATTTTTAAAGAGCGCCGCCCTCAAATAAGCGCCGCATCCGAAACACTAAAAATTTAAAGAGCGCCGCGGCGCTTAAACGAGTAAATACGGTATTTCTGATTAGTTCTAGCTCAGAGCTCATGAGACAAAAGAAAAAGTCGCTTCGCGCGAAAAAAGTGGCCTAGTGGAAAAGCGGCTTAAGGTGACTCCATACAGTTTCTTGAAAAAATGGAAAATACAAGTTTGAGAGTCCAAAATATGTGATTAAACAATTTGGGAAAAGAATAAAACTAAATGTTATACATAGTTAAACAGTCTGACAATCAAAAACTGTTACCAAATATGTAGCAACAGGTGTTGCCATGGCAACAGTGACGTTTCAAAATGGCTGTCAATTACCCTTCAAACTAATTTAATTCGAAAAAAACTTTGGTGACCCCCAATTTTTTTTTCATTAAAACTTTTCTTGAAATATGAGTAATCAATAGGCCGATTTTAAAAACATTCTGTAGAACGAATAATTTTTTTTCCGGAAAAATCATGTTTGTTAATTTTTAAGAAATTTCGTTCTACAGAATTTTTTTAAAATCGGCCTACTGATTACTCATACTTCAAGAAAAGTTTTAATGAAAAAAAAATTGGGGGTCACCAAAGTTTTTTTCGAATTAAATTAGTTTGAATGGTAATTGGCAGCCATTTTGAAAAGTCATTGTTGCCATAGCAACAACTGTTGCTATTTACTTGGTAACAGTTTTTGATTGTCAGACTGTTTAACTATGCATAACATTTAGTTTTATTCTTTTTCCGAATTGTTTAATCACGTATTTTGGACTCTCAAACTTGTATTTTCCATTTTTCAAGAAACTGTGTGGAGCCACCTTAAGAGGTTCCGCTGTGTTATAAGACGCAGGGCCATAGAGCGGATGGGGCCCGTCTCGTCGACTGCTGTCCCCTCCCCCCTCCCTCCCCCCCCCCCCCCCGCCTCAACACTCGGACAGACATGCAAACAGTGTAGTTATGTACCATAGTTGTAGTTCTTTGGACGATTGGTGCCATCAACCCCCCTTGCAATACCAGCTTTAGCAATGTTCTAGAGTAAAATGACGTTTAAAACAAACAGCATATTACATGAAATGATTATTATACTGATCAAAATACAATAAATAATTCTACACCGTAACTCCCTTACCACCCAGTTTTCAGTGGTTGGCAAATCACCAACATCATCGTGAGAGTTCAAATATAAAGCTAGATTATCCAGTCTTGCAAGCTATGAAATAAATAAGTTATCATCAAGAACTTAATTTTTAATATACAATAGAAAAGTAAAAAGATGTTACTTTTGGTAACGAAATACTGACGTTTCCAGCGAAGCCCTTTATCAGATTAAAATGTGTCATCAAACATTGATGTTTTATTAATCAATGTTTTATCCGTATTTAAAGTGTATATGAAACGAAAATTAAGTTTGTCTTATTTGAAAGAACTCTTAAAATAATGGGGAATATCATTTTACAGCTTTTTCATATTTTACTTAGTTCTTGAGATATTTAGACTTATGTGATATTCAAATGAGATAACTTATGGTTCGTTTTCTCACTATTTAACATTTTCGAAAATCGCGAATATTTTTAAGATTATTGAACAAAATCACTTGAAACTTTGCATAATGATACAGTTCATGCAACTAAACATGAAAGACAAGTTACAAGTGATTTTGATCAATAATCTTAAAAATACTCACGATTTTCGAATATGTTAATTAGAAAAAAAACGAACCATAAGTTATCCATTTGAATATCACATAAGTCTAAATATCTCAAGAACTAAGTAAAATATGAAAAAGCTGTAAATTGATATTCCCCATTATTTTAAGAGTTCTTTCAAATAAGACAAACTTAATTTTCGTTTCATATACACTTTAAAGATGCTGATTAAAACATTCATTTCTGTTGAATTTTCGTCATGAATTATTAATGAATTTGATAAATAATTTTTAATATATATGTTCCAGGTTAATCGTTCTGTCCTATCTCATTTTGCTATCTCATTTTGCACTTTCATTGTCCTATCTTCATTTTGCATTTTGCTCATTTTTCTATAATATACTAATGAATACCCACTGGTCATACCTCCCATTCATCCTTGATATTTCTAATTAACATTGTTTCACAGTCAATGAAGATATACCCTCTCACCTTCAGAGTGCAATATAACGGTCGGCCACCGGCCATATTCCGCGCAAAACGTGGATATGGCCGTCCACTGATTGCCCTGCACGGACATTTTGGCCGACCATTTAGCCGCAGTAATTTCTCCCTCATTCTCGCAAAACCAAAACGTAATCGGTTACACGTGCAAGGGAAAATGTTTTCCCGCACTGAGCCAGCCTTTTCTAGCGCACTCTGTTTTGAGTCGTTAAGTGCGAAATATCGCTTATTCGCTTGTTTTTAAACTTCAAAGCTAATTTCTCAAACTGTCCGTATAATCTGCTTAATTAAGTACTTAGTACTGAACTTATATTATGTTATATAGTAAATTAGTAATACCTGTTAATATTTTTGTTCATGTATTAGGATAAGTATTTTATATTTATACTGTGACTAAGTTGTTCTATTTACCACTGTTCTATTTAAGTTTATTTACTTTTCTTTTAAGTTGCTAAATTAAAATTTAAAAAAAATTTCTCCATTGAATTCAAAAATAATTAGTGTCCGATCATGTCCGACCAAAACCTGGGTTGGTCTGACATAATGTCAGACCAAGTTTTTGGAATTATATTGCACTCTGCTAACCTTGTTCACAAGTGTTTGCTTGGAATCAACGACAATAGGCTGCCAGTTATCATCAACAGACTAAAAACACAAGCAAGATTATTTTAGTCAATTCTAGTCTTTTTTCTTTGTTGGAAGTGGGGTAAGGAGCGTAAAAGAAGTTAAAGTAAATATGTAGGTAAAAAAGAAATAAATTCCAACATGTACTGTATGTATATCAATTGATAAACAGATTGAATATTGCTTATAAATTACCTCAGCAGAGAGATTCTCTAAAGTTATGCCCACTGAGAATGGTCCATCTTCGTTTGATATCTAAACAATTGTTAACAATTTTTATTTAAAGTGCTTATATCACTTGTGGGGTTTTATCATATTTGAATAGAGCAAAAAAAGTTAGTTAATAAGTTATTTTGCCGTTTTTGATTTACTTTAATAGTTTCTGAGATATAAGCCTTTAAACACGCCAATTTTCGCATTGTTCATTTTTAAGCACGGGGGCCTGGGATTCAGGAACCTAAGCCGACCAGCTTAGTTGGAATCAATATGCGTACTGGAAAATGGGTGTGAGCTCAACATTTCGATTTTTCAGTCAAATATATGTGTTTTTGTGAATCAATAAGCCAAAATGTAGTTGTTTTGGATTGATTCGTTCCTGAGTCCCAGGCCACCAAGGTGTTAAAATGAACAATGGAAATTTTTGAGAATTGGCATGTTCAGAAGCCAATATGTCAGGAACTATTTGAGTAAAGCAAAAATGGCAAAATAACACGTTAAAACTCCACAAGTGATATAAACACTTTAACAAGTTCTATGTTGGTTAACAGCAGATATTTTTATTTAAACGACAGAGTTGGCCAGTTTTAGCCTACAGCCTGAAAGCAAGCAATGAATGGATTAAATAAATCAAATAACATATGACAGTCACCATACCGTGTCTTCGAAACGAATGTGAATGTTGCTGACATAAACCTAGCAGTAAAACAAATTAACAATGAGGTCAGCTCAGCTCAGTTTAGGTGAGGTCAGCTGAGGTCAGCTAAGCTCAGGTGAGGTCAGCTGAGGTCAGCTAAGCTCAGCTCAGGCACAGAATAGTAATACAACCAGAAGTCCAACTTGCGTCGGAACCTTTGAAGTTTATATCCTTGCGCATGTCACCTTGTGCATCTTGATTCCTCGCCATCCTGGCAAGTTCCCCTGGCAAGGGAACTTGCCAGGATGGCGTAGGACATTGCATAGGATCGTGTAGGATGGCATAAAACATCGTGCATGTGCATTGAAGAAATGCAGACAAGTTTTCACTTGAGTTGGACTTCTGGTTGTATTACTATTCTGTGGCTCAGGTGAGGTCAGCTCAGCTCACCTGAGGTCAGCCCCCGCAGTAATTGGCCTTACGCGCTGTTGCAGCTCAGTGCAGTGCAGCTCAGGTCAGCTCAGTTCAGTTCAGCACAGTGTAGTACAGTGTAGTACAGTGTAGTACAGTGTAGTACAGTACAGTACACTACAGTACGGTACGGTACAGTACAGTATGGTACGGTATGGTACAGTACAGTGCAGTGCAGTGCAGTGCACTACAGAATACCTGGATATTTTTCACAATGTGCATGGCCAACTTTTCTGCAAACCCCAAACTTTTTTCCTTTTCTTCAGCATCTAATAAAAGAACAAATCTGCAATTATTAAAAGATAGGCAGTGCCTTGGGTTTTGGCAATTGCGGGGGGGGGGGGGGGACCTGTCTCCTAGGGGGTCCAGTTTCTAGCATTTTGAGGCAAGTATTTAAGAGTAATCTGAAAGCTATAAATTACATAATTTTGATGAAATCAAACTAGAACATAGAATGATACACGTCAGAATATTTTTAGATTTATTTATAAACAAGTCGTAAATGTAAAAACAAGTTGGCATTGTATAGGCCATTTATAGCATATGCATGCCTGCAACACATTACTGTCTACTCACTTGGCCTTAAACAACTGTACCCCCCCCCCCAACTACAAGTTTCTCCATGGATTTAAACTTTTCACAAGAAGTCTTGGACACCATTGGAGGGGGGGGAGGTGTGATTGCCCCCCACCTTGGCCACACCACTGACTAATTTGGCACCTTACTTTGCTTCTTGCTTTCTTCAGCATACTTCATAGCTTCCTCAATGGCAACAAGTTCTTGTTGTTTTTTCTCCTGCTTAATTTTTTCTTCTTTTTCATGATCATACTTTACATCTAAATGCAGTCAGCAGATAAAACAAAAAAAAAATACCACAACTAATATGTTCTTGAAATGTAGATAAGTTAACTTTATGCAAAAACAATGCAAATTTAATATCAAAATTCATTTTATACTGTACATAATTGAAAAGGGATAAAATAAAAACAATTTAATAATTACTTGAGTTTGGCCTAGCAAGAATAAAGACTTCATCCACTTTAGCAACTACAGGTTCAGAATAAAGATTTTTCCATGGGATATTCAGTACAAGCTGACCTGTAGGTAAGAGAAGGTTATGATTAACCCATTGTTATGATTTTGTTTGGCTTCACAGCTACAAAACTCTCCAGGCATACTCATTTATTTCCACAACAATCATTGATTGTGAACACAATGTTATGATTTATTGGTGACAAGCAGATCAATTATTTACAAATGTAATTACATTTTATTTTTCTATTTTTAAACTGTAAATGTGCTGTAGGTCTCAACAGTGCACTCACCTAAATGACCCCTCAAAACTTTGACTGGCAAATCTAGTTCATCCTATACATTCACAAAAGATATTATAGAGGCATAATTAATCATAAACTCAGAAGGGATACAGTCTGTATTATTTAAAATACAGTAAAGTCTTTATTTGAAAGATAATGCTTATTTAATTTACAGGAACAATCCTGGCTAAAATAGTTGGGACACTTTACTGTTTTTCACTTGATGTTCCAAGAACTTTTACCTAGGATTATAGAGATCTGCAAGGGTAGTATAGTTATACCTGTGATACTGCAAGGTGTAGATCAAGGTGTAGATGGTGCTAAGGAGTACAAATGGTGCTGGAAGAGGTACAGATGGCACTGGAAAATACATGTGGTGTTGGGAGATATATATGGTGCTGGGGGATATGTACAGTGGTGTGGGGGTACAGTCTATATGTGGTGCTTAGAGATACAGTACAATGAGTACAGGTATTGTGTGTGTGTGTGGGGGGGGGGGGGGGTATATATAAATGGTGCTTGCATAGAAGTACAGGACCAGTCTGGGGTGTATATCGGTGGTGCTGGAGTGTACGAGTAGAACTGGGTGGTGCAAGTAGTGCATGGGGTATATCGATGGTGCTAGGGACTACAAGTAATGCTGAGGGGATACAAGTGTATTGGGGGGGGGGGGGTAAGGTGCTGGAGTGTACGGATAGTGCTAGGGGTGGAAGATACAGGTGTGCTGGGGGATACAAGTGATACTAGGGGGTATTAATATAGAGGTACATGTATTATGGAGGGGGGGGGGGGGGTGTATTGGTGGTGCTTGGAGGTTAGTAACCAGTGGTACTGGGGTGTATAGGGGGTATATGGGTGGTACTATGGGGTACAGGTAGTATTGAGGGTAGTCAGGTGGTGTTCGGGCTGGGGGGTGTTCAAAGATAGGCAGAAATATTGAAATGAAATTGCCAGAAATATTGGGCCTTGGCAGAGTGCCAAAAACCAGGAAATCCAAAATTGAGGTTATTAAAACATTTTTCTACTGCTAAGCCTTGATCACCATCTGGATTTTAGCAATCCCCAAAATATTGAAATACAAACAGGACTACACAAACATGAAAGTGAAACCAAATTGACGTTAATGATGAATTCCTAGAAAATCTGAAAATGAAACTAAAACAAAAGAAAACCTTCTACCAGAAATAAATTAAATAAGCAAATTACACGTAAAGATCTGCACGTATATTAAATATAATAGTAAATTCCGTGGCTTGAATAACTAGATTAAAGAGCAAGACAATTGGCTAGCTCTCCGAGGGAACTAATTTGCATGCGTTACCCTTGTAAATAAAACACAAGCAGCCAATTTCCAACATAAATCCTACACTTAAAACCAGGTATAAATATCAAAGTATTTTACCAATGCATTTTCCTTTAAGACCAGATTCTCAAGTTTCACATCGCCTAAAAAATATCAAAGAATATACACGCAGATCACAATCTATAGCAGCCAAAAATTAGGAGAGAAGATCACAAGGCATTAATAAATATGTTGTAGCAACCAACAAGCATTTACCTCCCCATATGCTCATCTGAAACTGTGAGGGGTCCAGGTTTTCCACATACTGGCCCAAGAATTTGTTTAAAATACTCACAACGTACGATTCAAACACCATATTTTCAGTCTAAACGCGATCAAATATTAAAATGTTCATTCGATTTCAAAAAGGTCTGCATTTTAAAACCATTGCTCGTGACCTGTTTAACACGAATAAACACCCTGGGTGGTTAGTGCCGGTAGATGAAACAGTACCTGTTGTGTTTTCACATTGTTTTGATATTTATGTCAGATTTTTGTAAAGTTAGCTGCTTCTCATGATGTAGACTTCATTGCTGGCAGGCTGTTTTACTCTTATTATAGATGGTCACACAAAGTTACTGTATATATCTAAGAGAGGGCACCAGTGCCTTGGGGGTGGGGGGGTGTGGGGGTGGGGGTGGGGAGGGGGTTTGATCACGCTTATGAAGAAGCTATAAATTTGGAAATTGTCAGGTAGGGGTGAAGCAAATTGCCAAATATAGCCCAGAATTAAAGATAATCCTACAAGGCATGACAAGGTTTTTAAGATCAACACAACTTAACACCCCCCCCCCCCCCCAACTCCCTCCCCCCCCCTCTCCTCACACACACAAAGAAAATTTTGTGTCCTAAACATGCCAGAAGGTTTTATCATAGTCAATCGAGATATGGTCTGGAAACTCGGCAAACTTCAAAGCGCCTATAATGAGCTGTGATTTTATGTTGAACTGTACCTTACACCGTGCACATCCTTTGTTTTAGGTTTATTAATATTTAAATAGCACGGTTGAGTGATTGAACTGAAACGTTGCTATTGGACAATTCGTTCATTATACTAAAATACAATGTGTTCAGTGACCGTGCACAAAAATGCATAAAGGTGAACAAAAAGATAGATCAAAGACTTTAGCTGAGTTTCCAGACCATATCTCGATTGACTATGGTTTTATTTAGCACATAATTTGGGAATACTGTACTAATCATGTTGTGACTCACGACTTTCATTATATGAAAGATTACACAATACTGCATAAATAATTCTAATTATTAAATTACAAGAAAAATTAATATTCCTAGAATTATTATCTGATGTATATACATTGTATTTTTTAATCCATTCCTGCCTTAACCAGGAAAAAATTGTCCCCTTTTTTTTACTTGGTCTAACACCATTCAATTGTGCTTATAAAAGAGAAAACTCTCAGATATCCTAGGCAGCAATGAGTTATTGTGAAGAGTTTCAATTAGCTTCAAGCCTTGTTCTTGAGTTCATCATTCAAAAAATTTCTGCACAACAATAAGGCTAGCTTCCTTATGTAAATCCACATATTAAAATAATTTAAAATTGATGGCTGTTAATAGAATTGGGAAATTCAGTCTGAACTTTAATGCTAGATTAATATTACAGCAATTTATTCTTCGCGGATTTAGAATCTGAGTCAATTGAAAGATGACTGAGAGCTTGTAAGGGCATATCATCCAACAAGTAGTCACAGTTCTTCTCCAAGTTTTCCGAGGCTCGCTTAAATTCATCAAATCGGAAACGGATGAGAAAATCTATGTTGGTATCATCAAGCTCATCTGAATCAGTGGTAGGGGTAACAGGAACAACTTCCATTTCCGCAAGGCTTCTGGCAACTTTTTTCAATTTTCCAAGCAGACGACAAATTTCCGTCATGACTTCAAAATTTTCAAGTAAAATTTTATCAATCTGACTTAGTGTGACATCCAGGATTTTAAACTTCTCAGCGTATTTACGAAACAGAGCCTCAGCAGTGGTGAATGGTAATCCTCCAGCCATTCCTCCTACTAAACATCCACCAATAAGGCCAAGAACTCCACCAGCGATGGCACCAGGCATACCAAACACAACTAGAGCTTTGGTAGCAATTTGGAATGCAGCAAAACCACCACCGACACCAATACCACTAATGAGCCCAACACTGGCACCCTAAAAATGGAATATGCAGTAGATGTAAGAACAGAACATATATCTTCATATAAGTTCATACATGTAATAGATACAGCATGAGCAGCCGAGCTGTATCAGATTTACAAGGCGAGCTGCAAGCGAGCCGTAGTAAATCTGATACAGCTCAGCTGCAAATCTTTCTTAAAATACAAATGCATCTAAGTAATCAAGTTCACCAACTATTTTGGGGATACGGTCTGTTTTAGCTGAGAAAATTGAAACTAAAGTTAATGTAAATCAGAACAATGCTGTATCTGATTTACAACCACTGCTACGGTATTGATTTCTTTTGTGTCCATTAATGAGTATTTTAAGTATATTTTAGCTCAGATGTATATACTGTACAGTATAATTTTAAGCTTCTGTACAACTATAGATGAGTTTCAGGGTGTTGCACGAGCATCATTTTTCAAAAAGACTGGCAAGCTCCACTCAAAGTAAACATACTGTTTAAAATCAACAACGTATAGATACAGTTTCTGGATGTTTAACACTGTTATTCGCTGACTTCACCGTTATTAGCAAGTCTGTTTTCCATTGCTTACTTTGTGGAAGCCCACCAATTCATTTGCAAAATGATGTTGTGCACAATACCCTGAAATTCACCTATTGATAACAGTAAAAATGTAGAGTGCAAAGAAAGTGGTAGAGTGCCAAGATTGTCTCAGATGCACTATACTGTAATACCTTTTCAGCGATGTCAGCTTTATGCTCATTCCTTTCATAACCAGCTTTAGCTTGGCTGCAGCATGCTTTTACTTTATAGATAACAACATCGTATTTTGAACGAAGTTCTTCTGAACTCTCCAGAGAGTGTTTTGCAGTTTCTTCAATTTCCATCACATAGCTTGCAATTGCGTTGCCTTTAAAAAGTTGTTGTTTTGCTTCTTCAATGATTTTAGTGTTTGCACAAGCTTGTTCTTTCACTGTTCTTAAGTGAGACTTGGTCTCTGTGCTTAATTGTTGGTACTGTACAGCAAGACCTGTTAAGACCTACATAATATAATAAAAGCTATAAATTAAAATATTTGATTTTACTGAAAATACAAGAAAAGAGAAAAACAAATAGAGATGGAACTAAGGAAGGAAAGAAAATGAAGGAAAAGGAAAGAAGAAAGGAGGGAAAGAAGGAAGGAAGGAAAGGAAGGAAGGAGGGAAGGAAGGAAGGAGGCAGGGAGGGAAGGAAGGAAGGAAGGAAGGAAGGAAGGAAGGAAGGAAGGAAAGGAAAGGAAAGGAAAGGAAAGGAAAGGAAGGGAGGAAAGGAAGGGAGGAAAGGAAAGGAAAGGAAGGAAGGAAGGAAGGAAGGAAGGAAGGAAGGAAGGAAGGAAGGAAGGAAGGAAGGAAGGAAGGAAGGAAGGAAGGAAGGAAGGAGGAAGGAAAGAAGGAAAGAAGGAAAGAAAGAAGGAAAGAAAGAAAGAAAGAAAGAAAGAAAGAAGGGAAGAAAAAAAGGAAGGAAAGAAGAAAGGGAAGAAAAAAGGAAGAAAGAAAGAGAAAAAGAAAGGAAGTAATTAATTAATTTGCACCTTAAGTAGATCATCATAATTTTCATGCTCTTGTTTTAAACTGCAAATGACATTGTCCAATAACTCAGATACTTTTTGAAACTTCTCAAGAGCAAGAATCCCTGTTCCTAAAGTTGTATAAGCTGTGGCAGTTGATTGAAGAAGAGATGGTAGTGAGTTCTTTAAAGCAGACAAACAAGGTTCCTGTAATGATGAGGCCATTGGTCACTGTGTTTTAACACCTATTTTCCATTATTGTTCATCATCACTTCTAATAAAAAAAAATTGAAAAGGAAGTTGGCATGCGGACCTGCAAACTTCAAATCTTTCACTAATGGTAGTTTCCTTGGTACGTGTGACAGTCCAAGCTGCTAGTAGAACTCACCTGCATGGCAACATACTACCGATACTACCGTAATCTCATGAAAAAAGGTCATTACTTCCAGGGAGGACTGGTTACTTTCCAAAGAAAGTAATTACTTTTGAGAAGAAGTAGTTACAGTACTTTTGAGAAGAAGTAGTTACTTCTAAAGAAAAGTGGTTATTTTTGGTGGGAGGTGGTTACTTTCAGGGAAAGGTGGTTACTTTGGGGGGGAGGTGGTTACTTTCAGGGGGAGGTGGTTACTTTCAGGGGAAAGGTGGTTACTTTCAGGGGGAGGTGGTTACTTTCAGGGGAAGGTGGTTACTTTCAGGGGGAGGTGATTACTTTCAGGGGAAGGTGGTTACTTTCAGGGGGAGGTGGTTACTTTCAGGGGGAGGTGGTTATTTTCAGGGGAAGGTTGTTACTTTTAGGGGAAGGTGGTTACTTTCAGGGAAAGGTGGTTACTTTCAGGGAAAGGTGGTTACTTTCAGGGGAGGTTGTTACTTTCAGGGGGAGGTGGTTACTTTCAGGGGAAGGTTGTTACTTTTAGGGGAAGGTGGTTACTTTCAGGGGAGGTTGTTACTTTTAGGGGAAGGTGGTTACTTTCAGGGAAAGGTGGTTACTTTCAGGGGGAGGTGATTACTTTCAGGGGAAGGTGGTTACTTTCAGGGGGAGGTGGTTACTTTCAGGGGGAGGTGGTTACTTTCAGGGGGAGGTGGTTATTTTCAGGGGAAGGTTGTTACTTTTAGGGGAAGGTGGTTACTTTCAGGGAAAGGTGGTTACTTTCAGGGGAGGTTGTTACTTTCAGGGGGAGGTGGTTACTTTCAGGGGGAGGTGGTTACTTTCAGGGGAAGGTTGTTACTTTTAGGGGAAGGTGGTTACTTTCAGGGGAGGTTGTTACTTTCAGGGGAAGGTGGTTACTTTCAGGGGGAGGTGGTTACTTTCGTGGGGAGGTGGTTACTTTGGGGGAAAGGTGGTTACTTTCAGGGAAAGGGGGTTACTTTCAAGGAAAGGGGGTTACTTTCAAGGAAAGGGGGTTACTTTCAGGGAAAGGGGGTTACTTTCAGGGGAAGGTGGTTATTTTCAGGGGGGTGGTTACTTTCAGGGAGAGGTGGTTACTTTCAGGGGGAGGTGGCTACTTTCAGGGAGAGGTGGTTACTTTCAGGGAAAGGTGGTTACTTTCAGGGGAGGTGGTTACTTTGGGGGGAAAGGTGGTTACTTTCAGGGGAAGGTGGTTACTTTGGGGGAAAGGTGGTTACTTTCAGGGGAGGTGGTTACTTTGGGGGAAAGGTGGTTACTTTCAGGGGAAGGTGGTTACTTTCAGGGGAAGGTGGTTACTTTCATGGGGAGGTGGTTACTTTCATGGGGAGGTGGTTACTTTGGGGGAAAGGTGGTTACTTTCAGGAGGTGGTTACATTTAGGGGAAGGTGGTTACTTTCAGGGGGAGGTGGTTACTTTTAGGAGGAGGTGGTTACTTTCTTCGGGAGGTGGTTACATTTGAGAGAAGATGGTTACTTTTGAAGGTGATTACTTTCAGGAGGGAGGTAATTACTTTTGGGGGAAGTCTGCTACTTTTCGAGGGAGGTGATTACTTTCAGAAGTTTACAGTACATGTATATATACATCGAAATAGAGTAATAAAAGTAGCGTGCTGCGTAGGCAGTGCAGAAACAACAATCGAAATAAAGTAAGGTTAGATATACTGCCGAAACAGAGAACGTAGGAATCTAATGTTTCGAGCGAAGGCCCTTTGCCCACATTTCTCTCTGACAAAGGGCCTTCACTCAAAACATTAGATTCCTACATTCTCTGTTTCGGCGGTATATATAACCTTACTTTATTTCGATATATATGTATATATACATTGTTCTCTTAACACCAAAACGAGGCTCTGTGATGACTACAAAAATGTGAGACTATATAGTGATAAACGCCACTGAAACAAACTTAAGATAAAATATTGTGCTACTAGTCTCATACAGCGATTTTACAACAACACTTTGCCAGTAATAATAAAGAAATTGATGTAGTCCCAATGAAGAAAATACGTATTTTGTTATATGTAAAAATATCTTGGCAGTTCAGTGAGTTCACTACCTTTATATATGAATTAGTTATAAAATAGGACAGTAACATAACTAATAAAGCAAACAACTAACAATAGTGCGATCTAAGTAGGAATAGTTACCTTAAATTTGTTGAACATTCCCCCGTCCAACAAAAAACCAAAGTCTCTTGCTGTAAATTAAACAACGTAATAAACGTCAACATCAAACTATATCCAATGCATCACAAGTAGTTTTGCTATCACGACAGTCCTACGAAGATTAACCGATGTCTATCCATCAACCACTGATCTGACATCAACTCGTATGGCGTTTATATATCTGATCAAACTTTGAATTATTTAGGAAACGGTGAATTTAGGAAAAGTTTGTCATAAAAGAGAGGTTTTTTTAGAAAAATGTAACTTACTGAAAAAACATGGATGAAATACCTACCTCTAGTGTATGTTTAGGTCAACGTCGTTACCGCTGCCCAGCAATATTCTGGATTCCAATATGGCTACTTTCAGAGCAAAGTTGTGTTTATATATTTTTATTTGATTTCATTGTAAAATTCCTCTAAACAATGGGTCGCTCTGAGACTAAACGAGTTCTAAAATACATCAAGAAAGGTTCAGTGTCCAAACTACGGAATTTCGTTCGAAAACATGATGTAGATTTAAATAAAATTCGTGATTCCCAAGACAGAAGTGTTCTCCATCTTGCTTGTTATCTAGGTGAAGGTAGAGTTACAAGATGTTTATTACGTTGTGGGGCCGATCCTTGTATCACAGATATCAATGGCAACACTCCTTTACATACGGCATTGGACTACACGTTAGAATTTAACAGTAATTCGACTTTTGCGGAACTGGTTCTCCCTTTGAAAAAGAAATCAAAACGTGTTATGCATTTGAGGAACAACCAAGGGCAAACCCCTGAAGAATTATTTGTAAAACTAAAGGCTGCTTTGAAACAGGATTTGTTGGTTGAAGAAGAAATTATGGTCGAGGAAGAAGAGGAAAATCAAACTGAAAAGGAATTATGGTTAGAAAAATTAGCATATGAAAATTCTTGTGAGGATTTTTACTTCAAAGAGGCTGAGGATGGTCCATCATTTGAGGAAACTCCTGAAACATACCATCAATGGGCGGAAAGGATCCGAAGAGAGTATTATGCAAAAAGAACAAGCATTGTAGGTTCGGAAAGAAGTTGCCAGAGTAAGACGGAGAAGCAACAAGAAGATTCAAATACAAAGTTGACTAAAAAATTAGCTAAAGAACATGATGAATATATCGAAAGAATTAGGTTAAAAACTAGAACAGCAAGGCTTGGTAGAGAAAGTGCGAAATATGAACAAAAGTGCAAAGACGTGTTCGAGGACAAGATTAAGGAACAGTTAACATTTTCTGAAATACCTTGGCCATGTACTGGTAGTGCTGCGGACATTGTTGAGAAGCTAGCTGAATGGGCTGAGGTTACAGAATTAAAGGTAAAATATTTGAAACTCCAGCGAGTCAGATGGCATCCTGACAGATTTTTACAACGATGTCAACACCGGATGAAGGCAGAAGATAGAGAGAAGATTATGGACTTAGTCAAACAGATCTCACAAGGAATAAATGCACTAATTACATCGTTGTAACAATAGATTTTTACAAAATACTTTGTAAATTGAATCAACTTAATTCCAGCTTCACTGAATTATATTTTGTATTTATTTTTTTCCACTTAATTAAAGAAAGAAAATTCACAAAAAAAGATTTGGTGATTAGTGGGGAAAAATCTCTAAGTTTGAAAAACCAATACACATGCATGCTGATACATGGGGGCAAATTGCCCTCCCAAAATATTTGAAAAAGGAAAATTCAGGCATTTTCTGCTAAGACTGAAAAATACGACTTAAAAATCAATATTTAACCATAAAATGTACGCGCACGGACACAACGAAAGAGAACAAAAAAGATTGATTGGTCATCACACTTACCGGTAATAGAGTTACCAAAATGTAACGGTATTTTATACATGTTCGTTTTGTGAGCTTCGGCTCCCTGTGACAGTGCAAAATCAAAATGGCGGTCGAGAGTAAGAAGCGAGCAAAACTGGATGATCTCGATTCTTTGGAAATAAATACAGTAGAAATGCACACAGGAGGAGAAGCTTTACGAATAATAACATCTGGCTATCCACATATTGAAGGCCAGACTATTCTCGACAAGCGAAGATATGTAAAAGAGAATTTAGATTTCATTCGAAAACTACTCATGCGAGAGCCTCGTGGTCACGGTGGAATGTATGGTGCGTTGTTGGTGGAGCCAGATGAAGAGCAAGCTGATTTAGGAGTACTGTTTATGCATAATGGTGGCTATAGTGTTATGTGCGGTCATGGTGTTATTGCCTTAGGACGCTATGCAGTTGACTCAGGCTTGGTTAAAAGCAATCACTCTACATCAGATAGTGTCCCTGTATTCATCCAGTGTCCATGTGGTGTGGTCAAAGCTATGGTAGATATCTGTGATGGTAAATCTGGTATGGTGAAGTTCATCAGTATACCAGCTTTCGCGTTTTCCATCGATCTCAAACTATCGACCAAGTCGTTTGGAGAAGTGACTTTGGATATTGGCTATGGGGGAACTTTTTATGCGATTATCGCTGATAAAGAATTGGGCTTGGATATCAGGAAGGTAGCAACATCCGATCTTGTGAAAGCTGCAAAAGAAATCACAAAGATATGTCGAGAGGAAGTGAAGGTCCATCATCCACAGTTTGATGACTTGGCATTCATTTATGGTACAATTATAACTGATGGGAAGGATGGGTATGGTGAATTTCATGATGAGCCTTCTCGCAATATGTGCTGGTTTGGTGATGGACAAGTAAGAATAGTGGCAGGGGCTGCAACATTGTGATTTAGTAGGGGGGGGGGGGGGGGAGGAAGAAATGAGGGAAGGAAGGAAAGAGGGAGGGAAGCAAGCAAGGGAAGGAAGGATGGATAAAAGGGAAGGCAGGAAGGGAAAGAAGACAAAAGCGCAGGGAGGGAGAGAAGGAAGGAAGGAAGGGAAGGAAGGAGAGGGAAGGAAGGAGAGGGAAGGAAGGGAAGGGCAGCGAGGGAAGGAAGGGAAGGAATGAAGGAAGGGAGGAAGGAAGGAAGGGAAGGAAGGGAAGGAAGGAAGGAAGGAAGGAAGGGAGGGAGAGAGGGAAGGAAGGGAAGGAAGGGAAGGAAGGGAGGAAGGGAAGGAAGGGAGGGAGGAAGGGAAGGAAGGAAGGAAGGGAAGGAAGGAAGGAAGGAAGGAAGGAAGGAAGGAAGGAAGGGAGGGAAGGGAGGAAGGGAGGAAGGGAAGGAAGGGAGGGAGGAAGGAAGGGAAGGAAGGAAGGAAGGGAAGGAAGGAAGGAAGGAAGGAAGGAAGGAAGGAAGGAAGGAAGGAAGGAAGGCAGGCAGGCAGGCACCAGGAAGGAAGACACAAGGAAGGAAGCAAGAAGAGAAGCAAGGGAGGAATGAATCATGAATGGGAGGGAGAAAGTGAGGGAAGGTACAGGGAAGGAAGGTTTGCCAGCACTAAGAAAGCCTGGAAATTACTAGACAAAAGCTACTAGCAAAAACACATTTCTATATCCACAGTAACCTGACATTGCCGTGGAAGCCTTCAGAATCAAATCAACAATATTTTCTTTTCTCCAGATAGATCGTTCACCAACTGGTTCAGGAGTGACAGCACGTATCGCTGTTCAATACCACAAGCGTCAAATTGGTCTGAATCAGAGACGTGAATTTGAAAGCATCATTGGCTCAAAGTTCACTGGTAGTCCTGTAAAGGAAACATCATGTGGGGAATTCCCTGCAGTGTTAGTCGAAGTTGGAGGCCTTGCTAATTACTGTGGCAAAGCAACATTCACTGTGGAGAAAAATGACCATTTCCAGCAGGGTTTTCTAATAGATTAACTGTTACTGTTGAAAAGGAAAGATTGAACGCTATAATGAGACTTTGAATACAAAAATGGCAAATACAATGAATTAGATATGGAATGTAATAGATCATTAATAAGAATCTGTTACAGACGTTTGGTGGACGTCTAACACGGTTAGGTCGCCTAACCGGCTATTAGAAGGTTGCAGGTTCGAACCCCGTCTAGGGCTCAGAAATCTTTTCTGAGTAATCGAGCTTGACCAACATCCACCAAACGTTCACCAGTTTAGGTAAAATTAATAAGGTTAAAATAGTAAAAATGAAATACGTGCATATTAAAAAAAATAATTTAAAAAGTCTTCTCGCGTTTGAAAACGTTACGTCCAGCTGCGACGCAGGCTAATATCCCCCCAGTATATATAGAGCTCTTAAGGTGAAGTAAGACGAGCAACAAATTGTTCCATATGCTAATCCATGGAAATTACTAGTTTTAACCAGTGACAAAACAAAACCTCTTTCCTTCTTTGTTAAAACTGACAATAAGTCACAAGATTAACACAATATATATATTGATTACTCATTACTGACACTGACAACATATCGGCAGCAAAATCGTGTCGGGCATTCAAAAAAATCAGATTTCATTTACACTATATACATACATATTTCCATTTTTTTAAATAATTTATCCGAAAAAGACTGTTGCATGAAGCATGCAGTTCTTCAAAACTACATATATGAGAAAACGTGTTTTATCACACTCTTCCGCTAAACTCTGATTATTCCATGAAGTCAGTATACATACCAACTTCTTTACCAAATTACTTCTTTACCGTCTTTCAGTGCACTCTTAATGAAATTCCCTGAAAGTCTTTCCAAGATCCGACAATGTTCACGCTCTCTTCTTATTGGCTGAAGTTCCTGACGAACCACGGGAAGGCTGTCGTGACGAAGCACGTGGGGATGAACCAGATGACGTAGTTGCTTTCCCGGATGTTGATGGTTTGGCTGTCAGTTCGGAAGACTGGACACTTAGAGGACGCGACGCGGTACGTTCAAGAGCACGTAATCTTTCCATCACGAGTTTAAGCTCGCTTTCGGCATTCAGAGCACGTTCTTCAGCTTTCTGAGCTCGTTCTTCGGCCTCGCTGTTGAGAGAAGGTAAATAATGTTATAATATTGGATTGATGAAAGTGCCATCTTGTTTCAGATCGATTAAGGAATAAAACAACACTTAGACGTAAAATAAAGATTAATGCCCATCTTAAAACTCTCAAATGCAAGACCATGATACTAAAAATAGATTGAATATATATTTAATAAATTCAATCTTTTCTTATTATCATGGTCTTGCATTTGAGAATTTTAAGCTGGGCATTAATCTTTATTTTACGTCTACGTTCTCCGCCCGGAAAATCAATAAAACAATACTTACAGCAGTTCATTTTGAAGTTTCTCCACTGTGGCTAGAGCTTCAAACGAATGTGTGGTATCTAGAAATATACAATTAAATTCATTCATTCGTTCATTCATTCATTCATTCCATCTATCCATCCATTCAATCATCGATCCATCCATCCACCCATCCATCCATAGTCAATCGAGATATGGTCTGGAAACTCGGAAAACTTCAAAGCGCCTATGAGCTGGGATTTTATGTTAAACCGTACCTTACACCGTGCACATCCTTTGTTTTAGGTTTATTAATATTTAAATAGCATGGTTGAGTGATTGAACTGAAACGTTGCTATTGGACAATTCGTTCATTATACTAAAATACAATGTGTTCAGTGACCGTGCACCGTGCACAAAAATGCATAAAGGCGAACAAAAAGATAGACCAAAGACTTTAGCTGAGTTTCCAGACCATATCTCGATTGACTATGATCCATCAACCACACATCCACCCAGCAATCCATCCATTCATCCACTTATATCCGTTTACTCATCCATCCGCCCAACCATAATTATCACAACTTAGCCAGACCTACCGGCGGTCGTTGAAAGTTCTTGAGATAATCCCACGATCTACAAAAATGAAAAGTTAATGGTAAGACAACAAAATATAAACTCGTCAAAATACGGCATAAACCATAATATTCCCCATTGTCATCCACTTTACTACACCACACTACTCTTCTGCACCCCACCCCACTCTACCCCACTACTCTCAACGCCATTCTCTACTGCACTACACTTCACTATACTCCACTCCATTTTACGCCACGACACTCCATTCCATTCCATTCCACGCCACTCTACTCCACTCCATTCCATTCCATGTCACTCCACTCTACTGCACTACACGCCACTCTACTCCACTCCACTCCATTCCATTCCACGTCACTCCACTCTACTGCACTACACTTCACTAAACTGCACTCCATTTTACGCCACGACACTCCATTCCATTCCGTTCCACTCCACTCCATTCCACTCTATTCCATTCCGCGATACTCCACTCCATTCGACTCCACTCTACTCCATTCCACTCCATTCCACTCCATTCCACTCCACTCCACTCCATTCCGCGACACTCCACTCTACTGCACTCCACTCCATCGTAATCTACTCTACCTCTTTATCTTCTCCATCTTCTAATAAGCGTGTTCTCACTGTATCATCATCTGCCAATACACGCATTTTGTTTTGGTCATATGATGCAGTTTCTTCTTCAACTTGCCCAACATCTGACGGCTGCTCTGTCTTTGTCTCTGTTCCTTCATTAGTGTTGTTGCTTTCTTCCTTTGAAACAAATGCAGCCGGTTCTGAAAGAAATAACCAATCAATCAATCAATCAATCAATCAATCAATCAATCAATCAAATCAATCGGTCGACGATCAATCGATCAATCAATCAATCAATCAAATCAATCGATCAACGATCAATCAATCCAAACAATCAATCCAATCAATCCAATCAATCCATCCAACAATCAATCAATCCACCCACACCCCCAACAATTCAACCATTCAACCATCCATCCATCCATCCATCCATCCATCCATCCATCCATCCATCCATCCATCCATCCATCCATCCATCCATCCATCCATCACTCACTCACTCAGCCACCCACCCAAACATCAACCAACCATCACTCACCCACCCACCCAACCACCCAACCACCCACCCACCCACCCAAACATCAACCAACCATTCCAACCATCACTCACCCACCCACCCAACCACCCAACCACCCACCCACCCAAACATCAACCAACCATCCATCATCCATCCATCCATCCAAACAATGTATGAACCAACCTTGTGCACTGGATGCATCGACATCACGAGGAGTGACCTCATCTCTAGCTATCCCCGCTGTTTCATCCCTCTCCAAACTAACACTTCTCTCCTTAGTCTCCAGCTCGTCGCTCTTCGCGGGAGTGCTTCTCGACGTACTCGTGGTCCCTTCAGAATCCTCTGATCCCTTCCGTTCCTTCGTCATCCCTCCTATCCCCAGCGTAGGTACAGCGGTGTCAATGAGATCTCCTTCTAATGGTATCTCTCCTAAAACCTGTTTGACCAGTAAATCTGACGTTCTAATCCATCCCTCGCATTCCGTACTCAATCTTTTGAGATCATTGTACTCCACTTCGGCGTCGTCCTCGTAACGATCTTTCTTCTCTAACATTGTCTCCATTACAAAACTCGAGCAGCAACTCTTGATGGTCTTCGAGTACGTCCGCAAATCAAAGGCTAAACGACTAGCCCGGCTTTTGATCTCCTGGGAGGTGGACTCCAGGAGAATTTCACCCCCGCCCAAAGACCCCTTGAGGTCTTCCTCGGTACTAATTTCCTCCAGGTCGTGGTCTTGGATATCAGGAGCCAATCGGAGCAGCACAGTGATCATCCAACGTAGAACAGTCGAATGAAGATCACTGACCTACAAATGAACATTATGTCAGAGCTCAAAATAACGGTCACCGGTCAATGACAGGCCAAATATTTAATGTGACCACTCAAACTTGTATAACGCCGGTCATTTTGACAGGCCATATTAACTTGCAATTAATTTTTTACTTCCATTTGAAGGAACTTAAAATGATTGTTGTTGTGCTGTTGTAGACCCGTTTCATAATGTCTGATATATATTGAAGTGAACTACGCATGCATTTCCTTTTTATGACAAACGTTCATATCAGTACTATCTTATACAGTATATAGCGTAGAATATACTTTACATGTTTTGTGTTGTGTTGTGTTGTGTTGTGTTGTGTTGTGTTGTGTTGTGTTGTGTTGTGTTGTGTTGTGTTGTGTTGTGTTGTGGGGTTGTTTTTTTTTTGTTTTTTGTTGGGTTTTTGTTGGGGGGGTTTTTCTTCTTTTTTTGTTTTTTTGTTTGTTTGTTTGTTTGTTTGTTTGTTTGTTTGTTTGTTTGTTTGTTTGTTTGTTTGTTTGTTTGTTTGTTTGTTTGTTTGTTTGTTTGTTTGTTTGTTTGTTTGTTTGTTTGTTTGTTTGTTTGTTTGTTTGTTTGTTTGTTTGTTTGTTTGTTTGTTTGTTTGTTTGTTTGTTTGTTTGTTTGTTTGTTTGTTTGTTTGTTTGTTTGTTTGTTTGTTTGTTTGTTTGTTTGTTTGTTTGTTTGTTTGTTTGTTTGTTTTTTTTTGTTTGTTTGTTTGTTTGTTTGTTTGTTTGTTTGTTTGTTTGTTTGTTTGTTTGTTTGTTTGTTTGTTTGTTTGTTTGTTTGTTTGTTTGTTTGTTTGTTTGTTTGTTTGTTTGTTTGTTTGTTTGTTTGTTTGTTTGTTTGTTTGTTTGTTTGTTTGTTTGTTTGTTTGTTTGTTTGTTTGTTTGTTTGTTTGTTTGTTTGTTTGTTTGTTTTTTTGTTTTTTTTGTTTTGTTTGTTTGTTTGTTTGTTTGTTTGTTTGTTTGTTTGTTTGTTTGTTTGTTTGTTTGTTTGTTTGTTTGTTTGTTTGTTTGTTTGTTTGTTTGTTTGTTTGTTTGTTTGTTTGTTTGTTTGTTTGTTTGTTTGTTTGTTTTTTTTTTGTTTGGTTTTTTTGGGGGGTGGGGCGTCGTGAAGTTCGACTGGTCAAAAATCACCTTTGATTGGCCACAATTGGAACTGACCAGTCACCATGACCGGCCTAACATGAAACGTTATTTTGAGCCCTGTTATGGTATCTTTATTACAATAAAAACCTGCTTATGACGAGAACAGTAGATTAAGAACATAGAGACTGTCCAAAATTTGGCGTTTAGACCTCCATCATATGAAAGAAGCAAAGTGAAATGATGGAAAACTGCCGAGAATAGTTTTGACAACAAAATACTGACGTTCCGAGTAGAGCCTTTTGCCACGTTTTACTCTGATGAAGGGCTCGGCTTGAAACGTCAGTTCATTATCAAAACTAATCTCAGCAGTTTACCATCTTTTCACGTTGCTCCATCTACACACGTAAAAATCTCACAGCCGCTGTAACATGGTTGTTGGCTCAACAACGCATGAACAACACTGTTAACATGGCAGAACAGACAGCTTGGCGAATCGACAATGCCTGTTCAGGTGTGTTACAACAAGCAAAACCCAGCTTGATACATACAACAAGCAAGTTCATGGTGTTGTAACATGGCTGTTCAATCTTGTTGTTTCATCATGCCCGAACAACATATTATATCATGCATGAACAACGCTGTTGATTTAACATTGTAGTTGTTCAAGTCTGTTCGTTTATGAAGCTATAAACAGCCTGTTTCAACATGCATGTTTTAGCCTGTCAACAACCATGTTCAAGCTGGCCACTTACAATTTGCATTAATTTTCCATCCTCACTTTCAATGCCATTTGTCATATTCGTCAGCCATATTTTACTTGACTTGCACAGTTCATCAAAGTTGATCACTTCATTCCCCATGTCTCCAGCCAACCGTTCTTCTTCTTTTCCCGATGAGCCAATCAAACCAATGATCTCTTTCATGTTTTCCAACCATTCGTTGCCAACCTGGTCAGCAAGACGAATCCATTCTGGATCTAGCATCTCTTCACCACCGCTTACCACTGAAGTCAGTTTATTGCACCTTAGTAGAGACATAAAGACATCGCTATTTAGTTTAAGCAGTTAAAGTGAAGTGAAGTGAAGTGAAGTGAAGTGAAGTGAAGTGAAGTGGAGTGGAGTGGAGGGGAGTGGAGTGGAGTGAAGTGAAGTGACACAAAGTGAAGTGAAGTGAAACGAAATGAAGTAAAGTAAAGTAAAATGAAGCAAGTGAAGTGAAGTGAAGTGAAGTGAGACGAAGTGAAGTGAAGTGAAGTGAAGTGAAGTGGAGTGGAGTGAAGTGACACAAAGTGAAGTGAAACGAAATGAAGTAAAGTAAAGTAACATGAAGCGAAGTGAGACGAAGTGAAGTGAAGTGAAGTGAAGTGAAGTGAAGTGAAGTGAAGTGAAGTGAAGTGGAGTGGAGTGAAGTGAAGTGAAGTGAAGCGAAGTGGAGTGAAGTGAAGTGAAGTGAAGTGGAGTGGAGTGAAGTGGAGTGGAGTGAAGTGGAGTGGAGTGGAGTGGAGTGGAGTGGAGTGAAGTGAAGTGAAATGGAGTGGGGTGAAGTGAAGTGGGGTGGGGTGAAGTGGAGTGGAGTGAAGTGAAGTGTGACGACGTGAAGTGAGACGAAGTGAAGTGAAGTGGAGTGGAGTGGAGTGACGTGAAATGAAATGAAGTGAAGTGAAGTGGAGTGAAGTGGAGTGGAGTGAAGTGAAGTGAAGTGAAGTGAGACGAAGTGAAGTGAAGTGGAGTGGAGTGAAGTGAAGTGACACAAAGTGAAGTGAAACGAAATGAAGTAAAGTAAAGTAACATGAAGCGAAGTGAAGTGAAGTGAAGTGGAGTGGAGTGAAGTGAAGTGAAGTGGAGTGGAGTGGAGTGAAGTGAAGTGAAGCGAAGCGAAGCGGAGCGGAGTGGAGTGGAAGTGAAGTGAAGTGAAGTGAAGTGGAGTGAAGTGAAGTGGAGTGAAGTGAAGTGAAGTGGAGTGGAGTGGAGTGGAGTGAAGTGAAGTGAAGTGAAATGGAGTGGGGTGAAGTGAAGTGGGGTGGGGTGAAGTGGAGTGGAGTGAAGTGAAGTGAAGTGAAGTGTGACGAAGTGAAGTGAGACGAAGTGAAGTGAAGTGAAGTGAAGTGGAGTGGAGTGACGTGAAATGAAATGAAGTGAAGTGAAGTGGAGTGAAGTGGAGTGGAGTGAAGTGAAGTGAAGTGAAGTGAAGTGAAGTGAGACGAAGTGAAGTGAAGTGAAGTGAAGTGAAGTGAAGTGAAGTGAAATGAAGTGAAGTGAGACAAAGTGAAGCGAAGTGAAGTAAAGTGACGTGGAGTGGAGTGGAGTGACGTGAAATGAAGTGAAGTGAAGTGAAGTGGAGTGGAGTGAAGTGAAGTGAAGTGAAAGTGAAGTGAAGTAAAGTGAACTAAAGTGAAATGAAATGAAGTGAAGTAAAGTGAGAGAAAACACCGTGCATCTATAATTTACCAAGATTCCATCGGGTTACTCATATCTATGAGTCCTTTCGCGACGCCATTTTCTCCACTCGCACGAATTTGGAATTGTTGATGAAGTTTTTCCACTTCGCTGTTAATATTTGACATTTCATTATTATAAAAAACATTTTGTCCATTCTCTTGATGCCGTCGAAACACCTGAAGAACGAAAATAAAAGACTCAATTTACGAGACAATTCGGACAGAGAGAGAAAGGTTGTTAAAATCTGTAATTATTCTTTGCATTTGTTGTCTGAACCGACAATCTCGTTCCTAATCGACGCGAGAATTTCTGGAAACACTACACGCGTAAAAATCTCGCAATTTGTTACAGCATTGTTACCTGAACAATGCTGTAACAACTTGTTGACATATGTGAACAACATTGATAAATGAACAACATTGTTCATCATTGTTTCAACAAGTTGTTACTGCTTGATGAAACAACAACCGTTGTTCACGCATGTTGTAACAACCGAAGAACGTGTTGATACATCAACCATGTTCACCATTGTTGTAACATTGTTGTTCATCGTTGTTATTTCATCATGCTGTTACAACATGTTGTATCATGTGCGAAGAACGTTGTTAGCTATAAAAATGTGCTGTTGGAACAACTTGTTCATGACTGTTGATTTATCCGTGAACAAGTTGTTCGAACCATAAGTGAACAACTTGTTGACAACTTGTTCACGGCGAGCAGCACAACATTGTTCACAGCGAGCAGCACAACATTGTTCACGGCGAGCAGCACAACATTGTTCACGCCTGTTGACAACCGTGAACAAGTTGTGCGTTTTTACGCGTGTACGTACTTGTCTTGTTTTTTTCCCGTTTGTTTTTGCTGTGCAAGCTGTCGTAAGTTATTTAAACTCAGAGAAAAACTCAATGGTGAGAGCGTTCGGCTGGCATTCGGAAGGTTGTGTGTTCGAGTCCCGTCTGGAGCTCAGAGTTTTTCTCTGAGTTTAACTTACATAGCTTGTACATCAAACACAAACAAAAAACTTTATTAACTTCAAACTGAAAACATTACTAACATAGAAAAACTACAACGAAAATGGAGACTTTTTGATACGGTTAGGCCTATCGTCCACACTAACCGACGTCTTCGGTGACCGATAACGGAGCGTTTCGAAGTAACGCTCTCCAGAGTGGAGACATTCGAAGACGCCATTTTTCTGCACCAGTGTGGACGGCAAAAACGAAGCTTTTGGGAAACGATGATGTCACGATTATGTTATCTTGGTTTCAGTCACCTAGAACTATTCCTTCATACCCCTGTAGATCTTTTTAGCGTTTTAATATAAACGGCGAAAACGATTCAAAAACGCTAGTGTGGACGGAAACCTTTTTATACGTTTTCGATACGAGGTCTCTGTTTTCGTTTGAAAACGGATTCTTAGAGTGGACATGGCCTGAGACCTTCATTTCCTTGAAAGAAGTAATCTCATTCGCACCAGGGATTCATCCTTTGTTTTGCCCTTGCCCTAAAACCTCCAAAGTCGGAGTAGCTAGGTTTTTCTGAGACTTGCTCCAAGTCCGTCTCTTAGCGCTAGTTTTCGCGAGCGAGTGGAAAGGCGGGAGAGTGGAAAAGCGGGAGGAAAGAGGTGGACTTGTTTCGCTTGCAGGTTTTTAAATCTAATTCAATATTCTGGCGGGAAATCGCTGAAATGTACATCGCCCTGTTTTGACGTGTTTCGGGTTGTCGTACATGCAATGGAAAGTGGTTCTACCCCTACTAAAACGTTTTCAAGAGTCTGTTTAACTCCAATTTCCAAAGAATGTTAAATCACGGATATTAGATACTGTGGATCCGAATTACGTCACCGGTCGAAAAATTCACCGGTGAATTTTGGCGCGCTGCAGGTGGGAAAAGTCCTTTTCAACGAGGAACCGAAAGGTCAAACATGTCGAAAGGTCAAAAATGTTTGAAAAGTCTAGTTTTCATCTTACCTTGAGAGCTACATCAGTCCAGTTCTCCACTCTCTTGTACATATGATAAAGCTGGTCATTACAAGACAGTAAGTTACCCCCTACAAATCGTTCAGCCTCTCTATTACACAGCTCTTCCCAGTTTTTCATATCGTTCAGCAGATTTTCAATGAGTCCTTTTCCAGGAGCTTGCACACGACCCTCGTCAGGACTGGGGAAAAACAAAGTCAAAAATATTTTGGGTGGTTGGTAATGTGATGGTAGATTGGTTGGTTGGTTGGTTGGTAATGTGATGGTTGATTGGTTGGTTGGTTAGTTGGTTGGTTGGTTGGTTGGTTGGTAATGTGATGGTTGGTAAATGTGATGGTTGATTGGTTGGTTGGTTGGTTGGTAATGTGATGGTTGATTGGTTGGTT
Organism: Corallium rubrum; assembly: GCA_964035015.1. Taxonomy (NCBI): domain Eukaryota; kingdom Metazoa; phylum Cnidaria; class Anthozoa; order Scleralcyonacea; family Coralliidae; genus Corallium; species Corallium rubrum. The sequence continues at coordinate 4,699,347 of OZ036014.1, forward strand.
GGTTGGTTGGTAATGTGATGGTTGGTAAATGTGATGGTTGATTGGTTGGTTGGTTGGTAATGTGATGGTTGGTAATGTGATGGTTGGTAAATGCGATGGTTGATTGGTTGGTTGGTTGATTCGTTGGTTAACTGGTTGGTTGGTTGGTTGTTGATTAATTGATTGGTTGATTAATTGATTAATTGATTGATTGGTTAACTGATTGATTGATTGACTGATAGATTGATTAACTGATTGAATGATTAATTGACTGATTGAATAATTAATTAATTGATTGACTAATTGATTGATTGATTGAATGACTAATTGATTGATTGTTTGACCGATTGATTGATGGTTGTTGACTGACTGAGTGATAGTTGATTGACCGATTGATTGATTGATTGTCTGATTTATTGATTGACTGGTTGATGGTTGATTGATTGATTGATTGATTGATGGTTGATTGATTGATTGACTAATTGATTAATTGATTGACTGATGGTTGATTGATTGATTGACTAATTGATTAATTGATGGTTGATTGATTGATTTGATGGTTTGATTGTTTGTTTGTTTGTTTGTTTGTTTGTTTGTTTGTTTGTTTGTTTGTTTGTTTGTTTGTTTGTTTGTTTGTTTGTTTGTTTGTTTGTTTGTTTGTTTGTTTGTTTGTTTGTTTGTTTGTTTGTTTGTTTGATTGATTGATTGATTGATTGATTGATTGACTGACTGACTGACTGACTGACTGATTGAATTATTAATTGATTGTTTGATTGATTAGTTGCTTGATTGTTTCCACAACATACCTAACGACTCTTTCAAATTCGCTCCTCCACTTTTCCAACTGTTGAACTGCCACCTGAAGGCCTTCCTTCGAGCTAGACTCACGTTTCATCAAGTGATTGTTAAACTTTTCAGCCAAGTCTTTCCAAGATTGAAAATTCATCACCACATCTTGCAACTTCAGAATTAAAGTTTTACTAGTTAGTGTAAGTAAAGGTGCGAATAGACGGTGCAATGATGCGTGCAGCTTGTCTCGCAACGGTGTTTAATATGCTGTGCAATGATCAAGATCGTTGTGAGACAAGTTGCGTGAACCATTGCAGTGTGTAACATGCTGTGTAATGACCAAGATCATTGTGAGACAAGTTGCACGAACCATTGCAGTGTGTAACATGCTGTGCAATGATCAAGATCATTGTGTGATCAAGATCATTGTGAGACAAGTGAACCATTGCAGTGTGTAACATGCTGTGCAATGATCAAGATCATTGTAAGACAAGTTGCACGAACCATTGCAGTGTGTAACATGCTGTGCAATGGCCAAAATCGTTGCGAGCAAACTGCAAAGTTGCGCGAACCTATTACAGCGTAAACATGCTGCGAAATGGTCAAAATTGTGCGACGCAAGTTACGGCAACACTTCGATACAGTAACTTGTCTCACAATGATCTTGACCATTGCACAGCATGTTACACACTGCAATGGTTCGTGCAAACTTGTCTCACAAAGATTTTGATCATTGCACAGCATGTTACACACTGCAGTGGTTGGTGTAACTTGTCTCACAATGATCTTGATCATTGCACAGCATGTTACACACCACAATGGTTCGTGCGACTTGTCTCACAAAGATCTTGATCATTGCACAGCATGTTACACACTGCAATGGTTCATGCAACTTGTCTTACAATGATCTTGATCATTGCACAGCATGTTACACACTGCAATGGTTCATGCAACTTGTCTTACAATGATCTTGACCATTGCACAGCATGTTACACACTGCAATGGTCATGCAACTTGTCTCACAAAGATCTTGATCAGTGCACAGCACGTTACGCACTGCAATAGTTCGTGCAACTTGTCTCACTACAATGACATGAGACAAGTTGTATGAAAAATTGCACTGTGTAACAGAGCTATCAGATGTCCTTTGTTACCGTACCTGCTCACTATCTTTCTGACTGAGACACAAACTGAAATGCCGTGCCAGTTTTGACCATGCTCTCTCGTGCAAATGCAATCGTTTGGCAATATTTAACTTGTGATGATCAGTTACTTTTAATGCCAGTATATAAGAAGCACTGCCCCAAAGATCCCTCTCTTCAGTTAAAGTTCGAACGAACGTCTCCAAGCGTTTCCTCTGCAGTTCGTACAGTTCGTGGTACTCTTCTAATAAATTGGCATTTTTTTCCGATGCCAGTAAAGCATCGTTTAGTTCTTGTTGTACTTGCATGGCTTGTTTAGTGACCTCGTGGTCATGAGCCTTGACGGCTGATAGCTCGTTGGTCAATGCCGAAACAGATGTTTTGAATCGAACTAGTTCTTCTGTAAGTCGACGGTCCAACGCACGTTGAGCTAACACCTCCTGGTGAAGACTAGAAATTGAGAAGTAGCTGAGTAGTGTAGTGGTAACTACTGGTGGTGTAGTGGTTATATAACACCAAGGGCATAAATGGTAGTACACTGTCTAGCTGTACTTGTGCAGTATGTGCATAGCAGCACATACTGTCAAGCGTGTGTATCATACTCAGTTGGACACCGGCTATACTGGTACTGTACAGTGGTGTAATGGTATTGTCAGGGGCGGATTAAGGACCTCTGGGGCAAATTTAGACTGTGGGGCCCCAAACATCTGAAAGTTAGGTTGCACACCATCCCTCCATCCCCCCTCTGGGGCTGCAGTGCTTGGGAGCAGTTATCGCTTATCAGTTACTAATATAAGATTTCGCTCTCCGAAAATCCCGCAAAATAAACGTTTGAAAGTTACTTTGCGTCTTGGCGTCTTCAACTGTTAGTAGTATATTGTTAATGTTAATGTTAGTTTTTGTAAATAGTAATTAATAATCTATATGATTCTGCAAAATATTTGAGGATTTTTAATTTTTTAAATGATTTTTTTTCTTTTGTGGTCTGTTTTTTTTCTTTCTGCGTTTCAAATTTGAGCGGGGCCCTCAGGGCACGTGCCCCAGTTGCCCCTATAGTTAATCCACCACTGCCTATTGTATTGATGGTATACATGCACTGCTATAGTGGTATGATTAGACATATACTGATATAGTAATATTAATAGTGGTACTATACATTTCTATACTGAGATAATACTCAGTCTGGTATAACGGCATATAGTTGTACACTGGTATTGCATTACAATACTGCCTGGTAGTATACTGATACTAAGATAATGGTACTGTAGAGTGAAGTGAAAAGGTGGTATTAATCACCAATATTACATCAGAAAATAATTTAAACTAATCTAATCTAGTAGACAGTTTACCATTTTTTCACTTTACTCTACCCAAAACGCTACCCAACCTTGTACCCAGGTTCTTATCAGAGATATAGCTAGACCCTGGATACGAGGTTGAACACTACCTACACAGCTAGCACTCTACTTTTTTACACTATCATTTAGTATTTTATATTGGTACATATATACCTGTACTGTACTGTACTGTACTGTACTGTACTGTACTGTACTGTACTGTACTGTACTGTACTGTACTGTACTGTACTGTACTGTACTGTACTGCACTACACTGTACTGTACTGTAAGTGTACTGTAATGTACTGTACAGCACAGTACTGTACAGGCTATAGTCCAATACACTGTTTGACTGTCAGTAAAGTGTTAAACCCAAAAGTGCAAGCTACTAGGCAGTCAATAAACAGTGCATTTTAAATACATGTATATACTAGCTGATTTTGAGAACAAAACTGAAGGTATTGTTAACCACATTAATTTAATATAATGAATAAAATCATTTGGCATGGGGCTGCTTTTGTCCAGCTCAGGCAGCAATATTAGTTAATGCCTATGGTACACCTCCAATACTTCTCAAACTTAAACAGGTTTAACAAATAAGCCTACCTCATGACTTGTCTGGGCACTCTATCAAGAAGTTGTGCATATTTCTTTCTAAGTTTAGCCAACAGCTCTCCTCTTTCAGCACACTCCACAGTAGATTGTCGTATAAGTTCATTGAAAACAATATTATAAATATTCTGTTCTTTCTGTACAATCTCCAGTAAATTATGTATCTGGGTAGGACCAGTCAATTCCTTGCCCTCATCATCAACCCCAGCCCTTGTAAGCAGTGTTTCAAAAGCGTGCTTTAGTTTCAGTACTTCTTGTCGTCCAGTTGGTTTCATTGAAGGAAATATGGTGAGATGCTCATCGTGTTCCTTCAAGTGAGTTGTGTGAAGATCGTCGGTAAATTCCAGTCCAAGAACACCAGGATTTTTAACCAAATGGTACTCTGCAGGAACTAAAGTGTTTGGAATGAGGGAACCATCCTTAAAATGCAAATTAAGATAACATCAATTATGTGAACCACTGAGTCATTTGATTGAGCAAATATTGGGCTTGAAATTCATTATTTATTTTTCTCCAGAGCCAAAGATGGGGGGGGGGGGGGGGGGGGATAAAAGGGGATAAAAGGGTGGGTAAGTCAGGCAAGTCAGATTTTGTTGTTGCTTTCACTATAGCTTGACCTTATAAACACCCACCCTCCCTGTATATTTAATCCCTGTATATTTAAGGAGTATGAATATAACTGATAATTAAATATTCAAGTTGTAATTAACATGGCCTAGTAAGTCACTACATGTTAGATTAGTATTCTTGTCTGTTGTATTAGGTTGAGATATAAGCTATAGAAATTTTGGATATGTTTTTATTGGTTGTCATCGAACTGTAATAGCTTTCATTGGGTTGTTATAATATTACTTTATAATACTAAGCTTTTTAGTTGAGCTGTAATAGCCATTAATGGTTTTATTAAATTAAGGTCAAGCATTGCGGCGGTTAACGCAGCAGCTCCCAGCTTTCTTCTGCCAAGCTTACCGGCACTGTACTCTCAACTTGTTCTGATTCACTTTTCTTTTGCTCCTCGTGTGATAAAATTTGACCACCAGCTTTTTTCTCAACCAAAGCATCGTAAAGGAATGAAATATCTCTGATTAAAAAAAAATAAACAAAAGAATAGATTAAATATATATGTCCTGGAATAACCAAAAAGCTTCAACATTTTGTTGCAACTGATTTCAATGGCCTTGGACTGGTTTGAGTGGCCTTCCAAAAGGGCAACCACTATTTTCAAAATTTTGCAAGTGCTGGTCCAATTTGTGTTTCTATATTCTGTATGTTCTCAGCTATGCAATCTCTTAGGTAAAATATTTGAAAGAAGTGAGACAAGTCTCTATTATCATAGCATATTTACCTGCCAGCCCCACACAAACATGGTGGGTTTTCAACAAGATGCTTCAACTTGTCTCGTCCTTTATTAAAATGCCAAACATTGGCAGGCCGCTTTCGAATATTAAGCTTCTAAAATTAAATATGTACAGTATTAATTAAAAAGTATAATTTAAACCATATTAAAATATATAAGTGGTGCAACATTATACACTTGTTGACTGGCGCCGAGGGCTTTAGCCCGAGGGTGACATTGAAGCCTGAGGGACCATAAAACTCGATGTTTCTCGAGGCAAAAGTCAACAAGCGTTTTGTTATATACCAAAGACTTTTAAAATACAAAATACAAAACTGCCTTGAAACTTGCAAACAGCGAAAAGACTTACCAAAACACTTTTACTTTGTCTTCGTAATTTCAAGTCATTCAACTAAACAAATACACCAGACTCAACACTAAGAACAGCTTTAAATTTATCCAAGTGTTTTTCAGACCTTCTTTGAAGATATGTATAGAAATTCTTTCTTTCGGAAAATGGACTACCGGTATTTCGTACCAAACAAGCTCGAAACAAGCTTGTGTCGTGTTTTCAAAATGCCCGAAGAGTCCAAAGTTCTTGATCTGATGCAATAATCGTGTATTCACGTGAACAACACATGATTAAAGCGACATCAGAGGGAAACAGTGCAATGTTTCCCCCAGCAGAAAGAAACATTGAGTTTGTTGAACAACACGTGACCATGATTTGACCAATAGGATTTCATTATTGGCAAAGGAAAGTCTTTGGTATATAACAATAACTGTTAATTTACTAGACTATAATATTTAATTTAGTTTACCCACTTACATCAACAGCCAAATTCTTTTTAAACTTTGTAGGGGGCCCTAATTGTTCTCTTGAGGGTGGCGAAGGTATTTGAGTCAAGCTGTTTAAAATATCAATTGGGATGAAGTCTTTATGCAAGTTTCCCCTCACTGGTGTATTATCATTATTAAACAAATCACGACCTTCACTTATTGATCTAATTGCCGGTAGCAGTTTCTTCGTAGCTGTAGTTGATACACTTGAACCTTCGAGGTAAGCCAAAGCACAAGGCACTCCGTTAGTTTCTTTAGAGTTAGGTTTTGCAGTCGACTCGGGAGGCGAGATCCTGGGTGAGGAACTAAATGGCTGCTCCTCTGCCAAGATATCCGACTCTTCTGTCCAATTTTCTGCCACTGCTGTACTCATTTCTCCTCAGTTAGAAACCACAAGTAACTCTCATATCAAATAATTCACCATTTGCCTCCATCATATCACAGCAATACTGCGTAAAACCTTTTTTAATCTTTAAAGTACGATAGTTGGATGTCCACCATCTTGACATGCACAAAACCGAGAAGTGTTACCTTGGCAACCAACATCATGACGCGAGCGGAAGCTTGGGACTGACTTTCTAGCTATATTATTAGCCAATCACAAGGAAGAACTGTTCCAAGAAATTTTTTTGAATGTTACCTTGGCAACCAACAGCATCACGCGAGCGGAAGCTTGGGGCTGAGTGTCTAGGTCCAAGAAAAAAATCAAACTTGTTTTTCAAATTTCTGGAAAAAATACTTTTACTTGAAATATATATTTTTAATTTTTTAACTCCTTTATATTTTTTTATAACTTTTTTTCCAACTGTTTTGCATTTCAAATTATAAAATAAAATTAAAACTCATTTGGCTTTCATGTCTTTTTACCTGTAATTATATATTTTACCTTTAATTATGTATTATTAAGATATTATTTTCCAGTTATATTTGTTCACCTTCATTTCACTTAAACACTATTTTTAACAATTAATTAATTTGATTAACCCTTTCCCAACTGTGGTGGCCTTCTAGTAATTTACTCTGGCTAATGACAGAGGGAAAGAGTTAATCTTATTAGAATCTAGAATTTCTCCATTTTAAAACTAGATTTAAGATTAGATGGTGAGCACCTTGCATGGGACTCAGTCCCGTTTGTGCTTTACCAGATTTTGGCATATTATATTTTATTTATAATTCGTTTTTATTTCACTTCCTATCAGTCATCTTTCAATTTTAATTTCTATAAGTGTATAATTAGCCTGTCTACTTCTTGTCTGTACAAATGTATGTACGTAAATATAAATTTATTTATTGCCAAAATAAAGCTGTTAAAACAAAATAAAACAAGAATTAAAACATACATACATCACCATTCATAATCATTTTAATTTAAACATTATAAGGAATCAAAGAATAGCCTGAACAGAACCATATTTACCTTACAATATTACACAGCTACATTCAAACATTCTACAAGCCATTAATTCTTCATGAACTACTTATATAAATTGATGAATGAAGTTACTAGTTTAATCATACACAGATGAAAGATTAAAGTTTAAATTGGAATAAAATAGAAATTAGGAAATATTTAAAACTAGTTTGGAAAAGTACCCTCTCTTAATTATTAACCCATATAATTTATAGTCTGTCTAACCATAGTTAATAGAAAATATACATGGTTTGGAAGCTCACAAGTCATTGTTTTATGTTTTTGTTCAGGTTTATGGAAATTTTTGCACTTTCACGGTTACTGAACATATTGTGTTTTCTGTATAATGAAGCAATCATCCAATAGCAACGTTTGGGTTCAATCACTCAACCGTACTGTTTAAATATTAATAAACCTAAAACAAAAGATTTGGCACCTTCATGTACCTTTCAAGATGAATTGTAGCTTGATTGTTAACCGCTTTGAAGTTTGCCGGGTTTCTAAACCATGTATATTTTCTAGAGAGAAGCACCCTCAGATATCCTAGGCAGCAATGGGTTAAACACAATGTTTTCTAGTTGTTTGACCTAATAAAGTTGTGGTTTCTATTTTAGCAGTAAAAAAAATACTGTATTTAAGGTGGCTCCCTATAGTTTCAATAAATATGTGCTATTTCATACGCTCGTTATCTAATGTTATTCATAAGTTTAAAACAGTTGTTAGATAAATACTAAGTAGACCTTACTATAGCAGAACTATTGCATATATAAAATATTTATTAAAAAGTTGAATTATTTGCTGTTACCATAGTAATAATGACATTGGAATTTTGGTACATTTTCAAATATTGCATAATTGAAGCGGCATCTCTTCCGTTTGCTTCAGTGAATTTTCTTAAAAATTACTGAGATGATAGATATTGTTATAGGGCATATCCATGCAAAAAATGAAGGTAGGATGTAGGGACAGATTTTTCGCTATAAAAATTATCGATTTAAAAAGCGTTCTGTCTTATGAAATTTTTTTAAAATTATATATACTTTAGAACTTTTTATAAACTACTTATTTACAAAATTTTACCAAAATTCACCGAAGAAAACATCTACAAGTCTAACATCCATGTCGACGCAGTCATAGAATTTCAAAACGACAAGATCGCTGTTTACGCATGCATAGCGATACTATTTCTAGTCACTAGTCCCCTATTGAAATTACTGTAGGGAGCCACCTTAAAAACATTCTTAACCAAGTTGTAAACTATAATAATAGATACAATATGAATGAGAAAATTCCACATGGTAAGTGTATCTTAGTTGTCAATAACCTAATACAGTATTTAGATACACAAAACCAAATAAAGGACAGGCCCAAAGCCCTTGGCAAGTAAAAATATAAAGCCATTGCAAAAGCTAGAAACCACAATTATTGTTTTGCTTTCCTTACATGATTACAAATAGAAATCTTATGAGAAAAACAACATATTTTGGTAGCTAACACAAGTGTAGATCTCTCGTAATCTTGCACAAACTATTGCAGTTTAGTTTTCTCTTATAATGTTACTCAGCATGCCTTTCCAAAATAACTACCATTTCTTCTTGTAATCATCAACACTAACACCACCAGGACCAAGAGCAACTACCAAGAGTAATCCACCAATAACTGACATCGTCTGGAAAAAGTCGTACTTTAAGAAATCCCTCAATGGTCGGTCACTCGCCACCATCCAGAAAGCATTAAGATACACATTAAGAAAAGACAACCAGAGCAGCAAGACAAGGGCAGATAACTTTGTTTTGAAGCCAATTGTGACAAAAACCATAAGAATAGAACCAACTATAGTTTCAACGGTACGTATGAATGATAAATCAAAATGAAGAAGGGTCAAATACATAAAAACCAGCAAGATCCGACCAGTTAGTTGAAGATAGGTTTTTGGAGTATTTCCACCAGCACTGGGAACACCAGCAAATAGACTCTTCTTCTCTGATTGACTTTCAGCTAAAAGTAGCAGAAGACCACCTGCTAAAGCCATGTTCCTACAAGAATAACATAATAATAGTTCAAGAGGAAAACATAAAAGAAAATCATGATTATATTTTTTACATGCTGGGATATACTCACAACAGCTGACTGTGTAAGTGGACCTGACCAGTATAACACAGTGTCAAAGCTGTATCAAATTATAGACTATTGAATTGTAAATAGATAAACTTAATATAAGCAAAAATTTAAAAAAATAGAATACTGAGTCACTAATACTGAAGTGCAGCCTTTTGGTTAAAAACTGTTTTTACATTCTTAATTTCTTTTACATTCTACACAGTACAAGTAACAGTGTCCCTTCATACACAGAACGATTCTCTACATTATATATAGGAAGTTATATTCTTCTGTAGTCACTAATCATGGGAAAACATTCTACTGATCTACTTAACTATTTACAGGTGGGAACTAATCCAGTCTTATTTTTCACATGCCTCGGTTTCCTTTGTTCTTTTAGGGGACTATATTCAATAGCCCCTGGCAAAACAATAGATTAATATTCCCCTCTACCATTCCTCGCTATAATATTCTCCTCTAATCTTCCCGTCTAATATCCACCGCACCACTCCTTATCTTATGAAATCCTGTCAACCTCACCACGTGAAAAATAAGTATGTTATTTTGCCCTCGGTGAATAAATCACATATCTCCTCATGGCCTCAAAATAACCTATACTTATATCTACTTTATAATATCATCAGCAATAAACACTTGTTAGAAGTACCTACACAATATGCCAACTGACACTAGGTAATTCTGTACTGTAATTCCAGAAAATACCCATAACTACCAGCCCCACAGGAGGCAAGGGGTCCAAGTGTAAATATCGCTGGGGAGTGTAAATATCAATGGGAGAGGGGATACCAAATGAATTAGCTTTTGTTGAGGGGGGGGGGGGGAAGGGTACGGATATTTTCTGAAACTTCATATTAGAAAGTTGGTCAAAAATTACCCTACCTCATTAAAAACTGTAAATCCCAAAGAATGCTGTAAGCAACCGTCTGAAACACAAGAATAATTAGCATAATTAACTACCTCAGACCATGGATACTGGGAATAGAGCTACTCAACAAGAATATCAAAATATCATTTCTTGTTGAGTTGCTCTCTTTGCCAAAATTGATGGCCCAATAATTATATAACTAAACATAAAAAAAACAACTTGGAGAAAGCCCCAAATTTATTTAAAGTTCAAAATAAAGACTCTTTCTTAACATCAGCTTTCAAAATCAATTGTTCATGGTTTTTTCAACTAATTGTCGTGTCAATAAGCGCAGTGAAAGATTTACGATCATGTATCAAGAGATTAAAAGTTCGTGGTTTTACAACAAGAGTTGACCTGGGACCTCACCTGAACAACAATCACAGTTCCCAAAATTGCCACCGCAATCTCGACTTTCTGTCTAGCTAAGACCATTGCAACGCCAGCCAGTTGACCAAAAAGATTAAACAGTACAAAAAGGACCCCAAAAACGGCGCTACAGTTCCAGGTTTGGCTAAAATAATCTCTTTGTTCGCCCCATTGAAACCACATGCGGACGCCATCTTCAAAGAAGGTCGAGACGAGGCAAAAACGAGCGATGTGTGGGAGAACGTGTTTTGAATGGCGCAGGATTTGATCAGCGAAATCTTCAGCTTTATTAATGTAGTCTTGATACGGAGAATTACTCGGTGTTCGAGCCATGTTTTGCCGTGCAAAATTTAGCTTTTCCTAAACGATGCACGGAGGATCAGATCAACTTTGCTCAGGTAACAATATGGTTACTGTGTTCACAGAACGCCACGTTAGCTTCGTGACGTCATCATACACGCGCCACTTCCGGCGAGAGTTCTTATTCCAACCACAGGGACCCTATATCGTGTTCACTCAAAGAACCCCCGTGGGTTACTCCTTTGTGTTTCGCGCACCAATATGAAAAACGTCATGTAATCATTATTATCATTATTATAATAATAATAACTAGAAGTTACTACCGCAAGTGAAGTGCTGCCTCGAAAGGGATAAAACCTTTAGCCTACTCCACAGGCAAATATCTGCAGTCCGTGACCAATGTGGCACCCCTCTTGCTCACTCTACCCAAGATTACCCACACCACCCAAGATTGCTCACACCACTCAAGACTGTCCCCTCTACCCAAGATTACCCACACCATCTAAGATTGCCCAATCCCACTTCCGGCGAGAGTTCTTATTCCAACCACAGGGACCCTATATCATGTTCACTCAAAGAACCCCCGTGGGTTATTTCTTTGTGTTTCGCGCACCAATATGAAAAACGTCATGTAATCATTATTATTATTATAATAATAATAATAATATATATACTGGCCTGTGCACCATGTAAAATTCTGCAACCCCCTATTGATGGCCCATATAAATAAACCGGGGGTGTAATAGAGAAAAACGATATCCCATAAGCCATAATTAAGCCCCTCCCCCCCCCCCCCCCCCCATAAAAACATGCACAATCTGCCCTATTTCTTTATACAGTATACAATGACTTTATTAATAGAAAATTGGTAACTTGCAAAAGTCCTACTTTTGGCCTGGGGACCTACAATTAATAAGAATATAGAAAACAAAAGTTGGATGAAAGGTCATGATCAAGTTCCTGACAGTCTTCGGTGTTCCTTCTCACAAATAAAATTATTTACATGTCATTTTCATTGGTTTATTAATATTCGTAATTAACATTAATCTTACTTTTATTCATTGGTGTTCCTATTAACTATTTAAAGCTCCAATACATGAGTTGTCGTTTAAATGTATAATTTAAGCTGGATGAATGATTGTGTATTTTTATCTACAAAAAATCATGAAATTTTACACCAAGAAAACCTGCAGAAATATTGAAGTGAGAACTGTATTTCTACTAAAGACAAAGCACGATTCCTTCTCTGTTTTCCTTCACATTTCCACCCAGAAACAACAACCCTAAATCATGATTATAATACAACAAAGAAATGTCCACATCCTTATTGCATCTCAAAGCTTCGTTGTACAAGCATTTAGAAGAAGAAAGGTCATATTGATAAATATTGTCTCCCATGGTACCAAAGATTTTCATTCCTGGAAGCCGAGCAGAAACCTTGCCAATATTCTTCAATACAGCTTCCTCTTTACCATTGCCAAGATTACAAACCTTGACGTTCATCCCACAATGCAGAAACAACTTCGACCTCAGAGAACAATACATTAATGAGACATTTCCAGGGTCAGAAACCATGCTAATTACATTCCATGTTTTGACATTCCAAATTCTAATGCATTCCCCTGGGGCATATGAAAACAAATGGTGTGTAAAAGCAAGAAGAGAAATTGGAAATTCATGACCATAAAGAACAGCTACAGCACCAAGAGTTTCAATGTCCCACGCTCTGATAACCTTGTCTGTCCCCCCAGAAAATAAAGTGGATTTATTAGCTACCAGACTTCTTATAGCACCATCATGTTCCCCGACCTTCTGGATAAGGCTGAGAGAAGCTACATCCCAGGCCAAAATTGACCTATCGTATGATCCAGAGAAGACCTTTCCTGAGACAGAAACAAGAGCTAAGACAACAGCAGAATGTCCAGAGAGAAACTGGACATTGGATGTTTCCATATTGAGAACTTCAATCTCATTTTTATTAGGAGAATCCGAAGAACCTGGCTCTGAACAAGCAAGAAAGAGCTTCTTGCCATTCACCACCATTGCAACTGGTGTTCTGGTTTTAGTATTGGTGACTTCTTGGCATTCACGTACTGGGATTAGTTCACAAGCTGGATTCAGTCGTCTGCCATTAATATTACAGTGAACTGATGGCCACTTGCCTTCATCGAACTCAGGAACATTTTGTTTCACATACTCCCAAACATTCCTGTTAACCTCGGAGAGAACTTTAAGGATTTCTTTTCTGTTACCAGAGCCAATGGACTTAAATCGACCACTTACTCCCTTTTGTAAGTAAACTTTACAAGCGTCTGCAATCTCTGGGAGACTATTCAGTCTTGAGACGTATTTTAAGCAGAGCGAAACAGCTGTCTCGATCTTGTCATCAAACTCGTGCATAGCTGAAGCTAGTAAGATCTTTGTTGCTAGTAACTTGTCAGCTGGTTCTGAAACAACACCAAAAGCCATTTGTGCAGCATCACGAGCTTTAGAAAATTCTTTCTTGGATTCAACTGGATCTTTCAGAAACAACTCGTAACCATTCTCCATAAACGACACAGAAGCTACGAGCTCTTTTCTTCTCAACGAGTTCAGTTCTTCGTGTAGCTTTTGAAACTTATCTAAGAGAAGTTGGCGTAGAGTTTCGTCCGAAGGAGAACCAGTTTTGAGACCCTTTGCTAGTCTACTCGACAGCAAGCCCCAAGCTATTTGAAGTGAAACACGTACAACAACAAGCTCAGCCATCTTACGTATTACGCCTTTCCCGATAATCTCACATCAACCAAACTAAACAGGTGCAAATTTTCCCTCTTGTGATCATTTTTCTCCGCCCATGCAAATCAACAGTTCACATATTTCCTTGTCAATTTCACAACATGTGTCAATTTCGTATAATAACAAACACGATTTGTTACAAAAAGCCTGGGGACGAGGTTAAAATTTACGTGTTTAGGAGGGGTGGGTAGAGCGAAATTAATCATAAAAATTCATATTTTATCCATGGTTATATCGTTTCAGAATATTAACCTAAAAGACACATGATTAAAAATATGTTAATATATCTTCCAGTTCTCTTGACTTCACTTTTATTTTATTTCGTTACATTTAAAACGGTCATGTCTAACTGCCTTTCTCCACCCACCCCTCTCAGGCTCAATAATTCAGAATGAACAGCTTCCAAGCAACGGTCAGTCGTTTCTTCAAAGAATGTATTTGTTGTTTCCTTGATCAAAACATGTCTCTTCCACGTGTGGTCAATGAATAGCCAATAGTCTCTTGTATTTTTAAAATCCTCACGGATTTCGTCAGAAAATTGTACAAAGATGACGTAGAAACTGCTGTCGTGAATTCGTTGAACGTGTCGCCTAAAATATTAAACTACTTTGCTGGATTTGAACTTGTGCGTTGTACTGCAAACATATTCTGCAACGAAGGATGACAAAGAATCATGTTTGGATCAAGCTGGCTACCTTTCCTCCTTCTTTTTATATCTGGTTTTCTTCCCGTGGTGTTTGCAATAGTGGAACCTTATTCCTCCCAGCCAAAACAAAGCAGAAATGTCAACCAACCTGAAATCGTGTCAACATTCAGAAGATTCGAAGAGAACGCTCCCACATTGAACAACATTTTGCAGATTCTATCTGAACTCGTATTGGTAGTTGTATGGCTGATTGATGCAAGTCTTGGTTGCTTTCTGTGGCTGCTAAATGAAGCTGTGACATCGTGTACTGAGTTGATACTGCGAATCTTTGGAGCTTTATTTCACATTGTCAAACTCCTTGAGGCATTTGGCTTTGGATTGAAGTTTCTTCTTGAAGTCAATTATGCACTGGTGTCTTATTTATTTGATACTGCTGGCTTTTTGAGAGAAAACTTCAACCATGCTTTAACACTCGTAAAAATCACACTTGCTAACGAGACTGATCATGTTTATGAATCTAGCTCGATGGCTTTCGAAGGAGTTCAAAATCTATTCCTTACAACTTGTAATACCACATGGGTGACCATCTTGTTTGCTTGTGAGAAAATTCATGGTTTCTTCCTAATGGTGGTTGACAATTTCACAACACATTTTGGATTCCCCATACCAAACATTTCGTTGATAGCATCGATGTTATTTGCTGGTGTGACATTTTTTATGGAATCAATTGTGGTCACTGCTGGTGTTGTACAAGATGGAATGGTGTTCCTGTTCAAGTACATTGGTGGTACCATACTAGAATTTGGTACCAGGCTCCTGTCAAATACCTTTGTCATTTTTAATATAATATTACAGAGTATTGCTATGGTAATAAATCATATTATATCCATAGTAACATGGCCAGTTGCTTTCTTTTGTGACGTTGTTTCAAAGATTATGTATTTACTATGTACTTTATGGGAAACTATCATAAAGCAAGCTTGTTATCTGGATGAGCTAGTACGAGGAGTTATATGGTCAATATTTCAAATGGTTGCCCAGTTCATATCAACACTGGTATCAAAAACTCTTTTATTTACAAAGGTGTATATCCCTGGAGGAATTGTTGGACTTTGTATCATATTTTTGGCATTAATAGGATTACTAGTTTGGAGAAAATGTATCTCATCTCTCTTCAGTTCAGCTTGGTTGAGTTTAAGAAGACTAAATGCTAATATCGGAGAAGATATTCCTGAAGACGATATAGAGATTGAAGACGAGGAGTTTGCAGTTGATGAAACTACAGAAGAAGCAGAGCCAGAAATGTCTCACGAGGCAAAAGACCAACACAAGTTAAACTATGAACTCCAAAGAGAGAAAGATAAAAGACTGTGTGTGATTTGTCAAGATAAAATAAAAAATGTACTATTATTACCTTGCCGACATGTTTGTTTGTGCCACAGATGTATGCAAGAAATAAGACATGGTCGTGTACAGTTGCTCCAGTGTCCTCTTTGCAGACAGTATATTCAATCAACAATGGAAGTCTTTGTGTAAAATTTATTTAAAAATTACATCTTGGTTTTTCACTTAAACTTAAGCAACTGTTACACGGTGTGATTTTTCTTGCAACTTGCAACAAATAGTGTGAATGTTGCAAGTTGCATAAAAAATTGCGCTGTCTAACACCCCGTAGCAACTTGCAATTTTGTTATTTTTGCCATGTTGCAAGTTGCAAGTTGCAAGAAAAGTTGGATGGGTTCTACGTTTTGCTGCAACTTGCAACAAAGTTCACAAGTTGCTGAACATGTAACACCCTTCCTGCAACTTGCAAGTTTTTTTTCCATGAGTAATTTTGTTGCAAGTTGCAAGAAAAATCGCATCGTGTAACAGCACCTTTATTCAAAAGAGTAGATTTTATTTATTGGGCCTTGGGTGTAAATTAATAGTTATAGAAAGGCACTTTTTAAATATTGTAATTTTAGGTCATAAAAACAAATCAAGGATTCATAGCAAATCAAGGATTCATAGAAGTATATTGTTTATGTTATACAAGTCTGTTAATTTTCCTATTATGAAATAAATGGAATAAATAACAAATTTTAGTAACACGAGCTTGAAAATAAAAGATTAATATGTTTTTGCAGCTTAGATCATGTGTATTATAATGTAATAGATCACAGAACATGCTACAGCGTGTACACATATGGAAAAGTGTAGTCTATTTGTCAAATAGACCACTTGCACTCCTTTCCTTCAGTGGAGGCCAAATGCTTCTCAACAATGAAATTTTGACTTATAATAATTCGCTCTGTTGAACATTGGGATTTTGCAGTTGTCCTCCATATGGACTGTTTTGACACCATGTACAATAGGTCTATTCAGATATTGTTACATCACATGACATAAGGGACTTTGAGAAAGTCTACATCACATGATTCTTGAATGCTATTAGCTTCGTGGAATAGTCTCAAATAAGGAAGCAGGAAGCTGTGGTTGTCACTGGTGCAATATCGAAAGATTGACTATTACAACAGACACAGTGAAACTAACTAGTGAGATTAAAATATAGTGAGTGGTAGAGACAAGAGTGTCTTAATGCGAATACTTTAATTAAATTTTGTTTACTTGGAGAGGAAACTCAGATTTTCATGTTAGAATAGAATTTTCAGCTACAGCTCAGCAATTGAACTGATCTGAAAATTGGAACTGTATGGTGATGTTCTAATGAACCTAAAACTCAAAAAGCACTTGTACTTATCAAATCATTAAAAATTCATGAAGAAAATTCAAAAGAAATGAATATTTAATCAATATCTGTAAATCGCATACAGCTAGATTCGTCCTGACAGATTCGTCCTGATTTACCTAAACTTTTTCCTCAATAGCTAAAATCACTCCAAAGGCTTGAAAAATAGTTTGAAAACATGGCTATTTAGATGCGTCTGTTTCTGATTTACTACGGCTCATCAGCTCATGCATGCTTTATCTAGCTACCTTTATATTTATTCACCTAATATTGTTCTACTTCTGTATTTATTAGAAATGTCCTCGGAAATGCCACCACCGACAGTCAGAATCGTGAAATGGTGAAAATTGTGAAGTGCCATTAGTTTTCCGCACTGGTCGCCTTTTGAAGATAACAATGACATATTTTTAGAAGCTGTAAGTGTTCATAACGATGGCTTGATGAAATGTCAGACACATTACTATATCCGAGACAAAAAGAGTAAAAGACTATTTGATTTGGCAGTTTGAGAGCCAGATGGCTGGGTCTCATAGATCTGCGATCCCACAGCAACTAGTCAACAAGGCAGTTTTTTTGGGAAGGTTGTTTACCTTATTCTTATGCATTGCAGTAATTGCACTAGTAGCACTAGCAAATTTAAAATGGGTCATAATTATTACAAAGTCTGATAAATCCACCATGGATAAACCCATACCATCTTCGCTTGGACATGAATCGTTTCCCACTACTCATGATAGTAGAGACTCGCCGGATTTCTTGAAAATAGCAATGAATGTTTTTAATATTATCACGATGATATCTACATATAGTTATAGTTCCACAACTAGCCTATGTCAAGAGATATTATTTTTTGTTTATTGGATGCTACAAGGTGCTTTTCATTTTATCTTATGGACTATCACAGCTTCCCTTACTATCGTGATTGACAATATTCTACTGATAATTGGATTTATAATTTTCCTTCTAATTGGGCTCGGATATTTGCTGCTTATTTACCGAATAAAGAAACTTTTAAAAACTAATGCTGTAATTTTAGAAGTTCAAGAGACACAGAAATCAGATTTGAAGCAAGTAGAAGAAAAGTTAATATTTGAAAATGGAAAAAATTGTGCAAATTTGAGTGAGATACAGAAATTGAAATTGAAATTAAATATAAAGGATAGACTTAATTTAGCATTAAGAGATAATAACTTAAATTTGGAATCACAGAAAAACAAACTGGAGTTGCAATTACAGGAAAAAGATAAATTGAACTCAAAATTGGAATTACAAAAAAATGAATTACAGTGGGAAGTAAACAAGAAAAAAATACAACATGTAGTATTGAAATCAGAAAAAGAAGAGATAAGTTTGAAATTAAATGAAGCAGATGAACTAAATGAGATACTAGAAAATACAGTATCACAGCTGAAATCAGAGAAAGAAAAGTTGAAATCAGAAAAAAAGAAGAAAAGTTTGAAATTAAAGGAAGCAGAGGAATTGAATGTGACACTGGAAAGAACAGCATCACAGCTGAAATCAGAGAAAGAAAAGTTGAAATCAGAAAAAAAGAAGAAAAGTTTGAAATTAAAGGAAGCAGAGGAATTGAATGTGACACTGGAAAGTACAGCATCACAGCTGAAATCAGAGAAAGAAAAGTTGAAATCAGAAAAAAAGAAGAAAAGTTTGAAATTAAAGGAAGCAGAGGAATTGAATGTGACACTGGAAAGTACAGCATCACAGCTGAAATCAGAGAAAGAAAAGTTGAAATCAGAAAAAAAGAAGAAAAGTTTGAAATTAAAGGAAGCAGAAGAATTGAATCTGACACTAGAAAGAACAGCATTACAGCAGAAATCACAAAACCAGAAATTGAAATCGGAGTTAGCAAAAGAAAAAGATCAAAGATTGTGCGATGTCTGTGCAGACAACTATAAAAACATGCTGCTCTTACCATGTAAACATTTTAGTTTGTGTAAAACTTGCTGGCGCCACAAAAAATGGTCTAAATGTCCTATATGCAGACAAGACGTTGAAGCAGCCATAGATGTATATGACTAAATATTTTTTGTAGTACAGGACCCAGTTGTTCAAAAGGCGATTAGTTCAATCCTGGTTTAGTGTAAATTTGTAGACTAAATCATAAAGATAGTGGCACAGGAATTTGAAGTTTTCTTTTGCAAACAACGCGTGCAAATACTTAAAGCTTCTGTCCTAAGAAGTTTGGACTAAAGTAGCCAAGGAGAACATGCTCAAATAAAACAGCAATTAGATTTTAATCCAAGGTTAGCGTTAAATATTCGACTTTGAACTGGGCCCAGTAATAGAAATCAAGGACACAATTTTATATACAGTGTGCATCAAAGAAAAACCTGAACCCTTAGAAAACAACCTATATTGTAGTAGTTTGAAAGCCCTATAAAAGCGCTGCGTTATAAATTAATCAGCACATAAGTTAACCAGGAAGAGAAAAAGCTTTTAAATACTTTCACCATGCATACACTTCAAGTTATCTTAACTTCCCAGGTGTATAAGACCGTGTGTTTTACGCATCTGTGGGTTCAGCGAAGTGCTTAGGGCTTTCAAACTACTACAATAGGTTGTTTTCTAAGGGTTCAGGTTTTTTTGATACAGACTGTATATATACATGTGAAATCTGGAAAAATCGCTGGAAAAATGATAGATGTATATGGCCAAAAAGTGTAAACTCGAAGATGGATGATGATTTATACAATGTGACTTATGTGTGCATTTCCATTTGTTGTTGACCATGATCTATAAAGGACACACATTTGGTGTCGGATCACGTCAGCAAACTTGTTTTTCTTTTTTTGTGCCCCCAAAATCCTTCAGTATACGTAAACCACTTGAATTTTTGTTGTATAAAACAAATATTATCATTCATTGTATTTTACCACGTATGTGTACTGTAATAGATCACGGAAGATGTCCCAGTGTGTAAAGAACAACAATCACTCCACTCAAATTTGTCATGTACTTTTTTGTTCTTGACACGTTGTGACATCGTTATATACAATATACATAGACTTGCTACAAGTCGACCTCTTGTTTGCTTGACCTCTTCTTGTTTGCTATATACACACACGGGAAAGAGACCAATCTACAAATCTCCTACACAAATCAAACTTTAATTAATAATTCACTCTGTTGAACTTCGGCGAGTTTGAAGTTTTCCTCCACGTGACCATGCATCATTGTGCAAAAGTTCTACAGTCTCATTATCCGTCTATTTCAAACTAAATCGTTTTGATTTCGTGGGTAATGGCGCATTCTGTATAGTAGTAAATAGTGGACGACCATTATGTGTATTGTCTTGAATTTATTGATTTATGTACGGGATTTGCCTAGTTGGGACCTCGTGTCCATTCGCTAGCCCCTTATCAAACTCATCTTTTACTAATATAAATAAGTTTTGTGGAAACACCACGTAAAATATTTCTTTGCTAAGCTTTCGGCCTGTTGACTCAGGCCTTCATCATACGCCATTGATACGCCATTGTATTCTTACGTGATTTAATTGATCAGTTGCTTTGTTTATAAATGACGTGAGCCAACAACTTGTTGTCATTGCTCTGCAAAGAAATATTTTACGTGGTGTTTCCACAAAACTTATTTATATTACTTTATCGCCATGAAAACGTTCAAAGAATTAATCATCTTTTACTGTTTGTAATGTATTGTGATCTGTTGTTATTATTGTAGTACTGACAACTGTATTACTTAGTGAGTTTGATTAAAGCTTCTATTATTATTATTATTATTATTATTATTATTATTATTATTATTATTCTATGACTCATATTACTCGAGCTCCGGCCATATTATAATTATAAACCATGGTTGTTATCCAATCAAATTGCGAGTTCTGAATCAAAGCTCATAATTGATTGAATGCGGATAATTGTTTTCAGCACACTACTGCGGTAAAGTACTAGTCAAAACATGTTCAAACGTTAACCGTTTTGAAATTGACACCGAAACATGTACGTATCGAAGGGAAACATAATATGTCTCCAAGGAAAACTTTTATGTTTGTCGTTGAAATAGAACATGTTTTGACGTGTGGTGTTTCCACTTTGGAAGCTTCCCGGAACTGTCAAAGAAGAAAGCGGGAAACTGTGGTCGTGATTGGCGTATTAAAATCGAAAGATTGACTAATAAAATACCAACGTAACAGTAGAGACGCAGTGGAAACCAGTGAGATCAATAATAATAGTGAGTAGAGACAAGAAGATACGAACTCTTATAATATATAGCTTCTTGGAACTCTCAAGGAAGGAAGCAGGAAGCTGACGTGGTCACTGGTGCGAAAGATTTTTATTTATAGTTTGACAATAAAGTACCAACGCGTATTCAGACGCAGTGAAAAGCAGCGAGAGACAAGTCTGAAAATACGAATAGGTACTACCATTTGCGTTCAAGCGTTTTACGAAGTAATTGTTTTCGAGTTTTGAAACAAACGTTGTCCAATGACAACTATACGTTGTTATTGCTTCCGTTTCAAGTTTCAGTAAAGTTTCTCACGGCCTGGGCCACGGCAAACATGGAATACAAAATAAATGCGTTCGGCAGGTCATATCGAAGTGAACTACCCTTATCAGACGACCTGCATTCAGTGATCATTCCAATTCTAACAATTAAGCCAAAGACAAGTACGTTATTCCAAGCAAACGCTGCCGTAACAACGGAAAGTTACACCCCCTATTTGTTATTGATTTGATCCGTCAAACGTAAAGTTGTCATTGGACAACGTTTGTATTAAGTTTGGTTTAGAATTTTCAGTTATAGCTCAGGTACCCAAAAGTAACCTGTTGCCTTGTATAACCCTTGTACGACTTATATAAATATTATAGTAAATGTGCCACTCTATTAGTTCTACATTGTTGACATTGTTTATTCATCTACGTATACTACTACTGTTCTACTTCTGTATTTATTAGAAATGTCCTCGGAAATGCCACCAGCCGATGGTGAAAATCGTGAAATGCCACTAGTTTTTACGACTGGTCGCCTAGTTCGCTTCCATCATGCACGTAACAAAAAAATACCAGGCAACTTTGTAGAAGCTGTAAGTTTTAATAAAGATGGCTCGTTGACAGAATACTACATCAGGGAAACGGACTATCGACAGTTTAAGAGTCAGATGGACTCAAGGAGGGCCACTGAATACGAGAGTGAATATCATAGATCTGCAATCCCACAGCAACTAGTTGACAAGGCAGTTTATAAGAGAATATATCCATCTCCATCAGGTCTAGGTAGAATAAATGTACATTGGGGAAAGTTGTTTCAGTTTCTCTTATATGTAATATGTATTGTAGTAGTAGCAAATGCAAATTTAATACGCGACAGACTAATTGTTACTATCTGTAAATCTTCACCTGGAAATGAATCATCTGTCACTAATCAGGACGATGGAGATTTACTTGATTTCTTGGAAGTAGTAATGACAAATGTTTTTGAAATGATCTACAACATATTGTATCTAAGTTACAGTTCCACAACTAGCCTATGTCGAGAGATATTACTTTCAGTTCATTGGATGCTACAAAGTGCTTTTCATTTCATCTTATGGACTATCACAGCTTCTCTTACATTCCTGAATGACAATTTTCCATTTAAAATAGCTGGATTCATAATTTTCCTTCTAACTGGGCTTGGATATTTGCCAATGATTTACTGGATAAAGAAACTTTTCAACACCGAGGCACATTTGAAGCAGGTAGAAGAAAAGTTAATATTTGAAAAGAAAAAAAATTGTGCAAATTTGAATGAGACAGAGAAATTGAAGTTGAACTTAAAAGAAAAGGATAAGCTTTATTTAACATTGAGAGACAATAACTTGAATTTGGAATCAGAGAACAACACACTGAAGTTGAAATTACAGGAAAAAAATAAACTGAACAAAAAATTGGAATTACAAAAAAAGGAATTACAGTTGAAAACAGAGAAGAAAACACAACAAAATAAAACACTGAAATCAGAGAATGTGAAGTCGCAATCAGAAAAAGAGGAGATAAGTTTGAAATTTAAAGAAGCAAAGAAACTGAATGTGATGCTAGAGAAAACAGGATCACAGCTGGAATCACAAAACCAGAAAGTCAAATTGGAATTAGAAAAAGTCAAATCACAAAATCAAGAATTAAAATTGGGATTAGAAAGAGAAAGAGATCAAAGATCATGTGTGGTCTGTACAGAGAGCTATAGAAACATGCTTTTGTTACCATGTAAACATTTTAGTTTGTGTAAAACTTGCTTGAACAAGTTAAAAAAGTGTCCTATCTGCAGAAAAGACATTGAGTCGACCTTAGATGTATATACTAGCTAATATAAACATTTTTTGTAGTACAGAATACAAGCCACATACAAATTTATGCACATGTTAAATTGTAGACTAACATGAGGAAGGTTAACACTTAGATATATAGCCAAAAAGTGTAAACTCAAAAAAAAGTGGGGAATTTTTGGGGTTTTCAAAATCCTGTGGAATTTTTGGGGGATTTTTTGAGATTTTTTAGCTCAGATATTCTTGGATTTTAAAAGGTAAACAAAGTGACTGAACATCACTTATATATAGCTAAATATTTTTTGTAGTATAAAAACAAATTTTGTAGATGCGTAATACATATTTTTATACAACTTATCTTGTCTGTGCTTGTACAGCATATCTTCTCAGCTCCACCTTGTGTTTTTACTATGCATTTTGACAAGTTAAAATGATACTATTTCAGTTTTTATTACAGTACAACTTACAGTACACATAAGCAATTTTCTATGGCATATATACCTTGCATTTTCATGATAGTGATGTTATCTGGAGTAATTTTTATTTTATAATACTGGCAAAGTTTCAATAATTATAATACTACTTAGTGTTAGCAACATAACATAAATATGTACAAGTGAATATATTAATAAATTAATCATTCAAATAGAAGCAGATGTTTCTGCTGTAATGAAGGCTATTTCAGATTCATTGAAGCACATGGGGTTATAAATTTATGCCCAACATAACCAAGGTATACTTTGTAAAGGCCTGACCCCAAACTCTAACCTTACCCTAGGAAACTAGGCAACCAATAAGCACCAATTCCTACACATGTAAAAATCTCACAGCTTGTCAACAGGATGTACAGTACTGCTCAGAAATAACCTAAAAGTGCGGTTGAGGTTGAGGTTACATTAAAAGCACAATAAAATTATCTAGTAATACAGAGAACAGTTCATACTTTGATTCATAGTGATTTAGAGACAGTTTAACTAACACTGAACAGAGTTATATTATGATTAAGCCGAGGTTAAACCTAGGTTTGACCTCGGTTTTTGTTAGGTTATTTCTGAGCGGTACTGTATTTGCAACAGGCTTGTAGCAAGGCTGGGAACAAGTTGTAACAATGCTGTTCATTCAAGAAGCTGTTACAACCTTGTTAGCATCAACCTGTTAACAACTTGTTAAGAGTGCAGAGCAGTAACAGGTTGTTGGAACAACTTGTCACCAGTCTGTTGGCATCATCAGCCTTGTTACAAGTTGTCAACAACCTGTTACAGACATGTTAACAGACTGGGACAGCCAGTGGGAACACATGACAGTGACAGCCTGTTGAACAGCCTTGTAACAACTTGCTTGCAGGTATGTAACAGCTTGTGCGTTTTTACGTGTGTAGGTTAGGCACAAGTATAATTATTAATAGTGTGGTATAAAGTGTAATCCCGTAGGATTTTTGTGCTAAAGTTGATCTTTTGAGTTGACTAGATGTGAAACTAATATAAAAAAATGATGGGGTTCAAAATCTTCAACCTTTCAATATACAGGGGGGTTGGAGACATCAGACATGGCTAATATGATTGACTTGAAGACCTTTCCTGATCCTTGCCCAAATAGCATGGTATAATGTGTCATGAAGACAGCTCCTGTACAATTTGCATGCAAAATTGATTTTTGTTTCATTTTTGAGTTGACTAAGTCTCAAATTATCAGAAAATACAAATATTCAAATTCTCCAACCCCCTGCATATTGTGAGGTCGAAAATTTGAACCTCATCATTTTCCGATAGTTTGACATCTAGAAAAAAAAATGAACTTTCGCACTCAAATCCTACAGGAGCTGTTATTGTGACACTTCATACCACACTAACGTTATGTTGGACATGAATTTATATCATTCTGTATATACAGTACCACTCAGAAATAACCTAACAAAAGCCGAGGTCAAACCTAGGTTTAACCTCAGCTTAATCGTAATATAACTCTGTTCAGTGTTAGTTAAACTGTTTCTGAATCACTATGAATCAAAATATGGACTGTTTTCTGTACTACTAGATAATTTATTGTGCTTTATTAAAGTTTATTACCATTTCTATCATTGTTTAACTTAACCTCAACCGCACTGTTAGGTTATTTCCGAGCTGTAGTGCTGTACTGTAGTAGGTGCTTTACTGGATCTGAAACAGCCTTTGGCTTCACAGCCTCTACTGTCTCTGCACTTCACTTTCTTCATATTTATATATTTCCACACTAAAAACTCTTAAAATACTTTAAAAAAATAAATTAATATTTCTAATGACCACCATGGTCTACCATAATAACAGGTCATCATCACAACATAGTGATACGCATAAAAAATCTTCATCCATTGCTGGTCTGTTCAGTAAAACTTTGTAATGAACTATTATCTTCAATTTTCATTACTTTTATCATGTTCTGTGTCGCAACTCGGAGATTATCATCATCATCGTCAAGCAGTAAAACTTCGTGTTGTTTAATCTTCACCTTGCTTGTTTTGTAAAAATGTTTAGCCGCAGACTCAATGTGTGAAAGTTTACCTATATAGGCAAGAAACAGAAGCAGTCTGTAGAGATCAGGTGCACTAGAAACCCTTAATTTTTACAGAAAGTTTCCTCTTCTCTGCAGAAATCATTTATCAATTTTACAAATGTTACAGTACCATTCCTGCCTGAGTTGGCCACTAGCAGCCCCATTTTTTTTACTGTCTAATACCAGACAACTTTACTCATCAAAGAGAAAACCCTCAGACATCCTAGGCAGAAATGGGTTAAAGAGCATTTCCCTTAAAAATGCTGCTTTTGAATAAGCATTGCACCCAAAAGTCTCAGTATAAATAATCCCCCTAAAAAATCATTTATTGGAAGCCATTTAAAATCATACATAAATTACTATATATATATATATATATATATATATATATATATATATATATAATATCCATGTAATACCCTATATATAGAGGATATTACATGGCAGTGTGAAGATATGAATTTTATCTTATATATATTTATAAAATAACAGGTATGCTACGCACGTTCTGATTGGATGAGAGCCATTTTCACTCAGAGTACAGAGACACATTTGACGTCATTTTCATTTTATATTGTACAACGCGTGCTCTGTTTGGTTAAATCTCACGTAATCACTGGTGTATTTATTTGATTACGCCATCATTCGTCAGCTGAGTCTCGGTCACTTTGGTGGCTTCTCCTTGGTTTTTTACCTCATAAAACAGTTAGTTATTTTATAAAACAAATAGAAAATCGCTTTTGTGACTCTGTACTGTGATACAAACACGAATGATGCAATTTCAACCGGAAAAAATGTGTGAAAACACTTGCCTTCACCTCGTGTTTCCAGGCATTTTTTCCGGTTGAAATCACGTCATTCGTGTTTGTATCACAGTACAGAGACACGCAAGCGATTTTCTATTTGTTAAATATATCTTCACACTGCCATGTAATATCCTCTATATATAGGATATTACACAGTGGTGCGAAGATATGGATTTTATCTTTAAGTGGTGAAAACAATATTTTACAAATGAGTGGTAAGGAGTAAAATATCATTTTTACCACCGTGTAATGTCCTTTTTATTATATTAGATTCAATGCAAAAAGAGGCAAAATTCTTAATGACATCATCGATATCCTCACTAGTGAGGATATGAAAAATATGACACTGCATATTTTGTAATGAAACACTTGCATACATATACATATACATATATATATATATATATATATATATATATATATATATATATATGTTATTATATTAATTATATAATTATATTAAATATATAATTAATATAGAATTATATTAAATATATATTAAAATACTATATCTGTCGAAATACAAACCTTCCTTTCTTGAAGTCGGTGATGGCTTCCAATCTGAGGTGTTACCTCGAATACAAATTTTCTCCGCGTCAACCTCCGACAAAATAATCTTTAAAATATCTCGAATCAGACCAATTTGTGGCGAAAAGGTTACAATAGCAACAAACAATCCCTTCTTTAAGACTTCTGTAAGAAATTCGGGAAAACCTGGCCGTACTTTACTTGCCAAAGGACGCGGCGTGAACATCCACATCCCTCCAGTATGAACTGAGATGAGCGTCATGTCGAAATCAACTGCAATCAGTTTTATACCTTCTCGTTTAAGCCGTTCTACATACGCTTCGTAACGATTACCGGACATGCTCCTTGAAGAAAACTCACGTTTGATAGTGAAACAAGTGCTTTAAATATAGAATAATTCACCAGTTATAACGGTGAAATTCCTGTACATCAGACGAGATATTTCAAGCAGTCTTGGCGAACCAAAACAGTTTTCCCTTCGAGGTTTTACAAAGGATGTTTAATATATTAAAATTAAAACTATACCATGGGCACTACGGATGTCAAAAGACCCACAACTCTTCAACTGATTGCTCTTTGTCTATTATTAATCGATGAATCGGTTTCTTCCCCTTTTTGATATTTGCATAACAATTGATATCTGCTGCGACGTTCCTCTTCACGGAGCCATCTTTTCCGGTGCGCCCACTGGCGATTTCTTTGTCAGGCCCACTAGTTTGATAATGTAAAGAATTTGGGACAATAGATGTATAAATATTGCCGAAATTGAAGTTTAATATTGAATTTATTTTGTAAACATTCAAATTAATGAAATTAAAAAGATAGATGGGGGATGTCGACATGTCAGAGGATCAACAAGGAGCTATTTTGGCAAAGAAGGGATAGGGGGGACGGGGACGCTACTAGATTTTTCAAGGCAATGGATATGATAGCAATTTAGAGTAGGGGGAAAATGAGTTTTGTTGCTGCCTGTGTAAAACAATGGAAGCTTTTTCCAAGGATATATACCAATGTTCACATCACTAGTTGTTGTTTCTCATGCAAGAGTGTTCAGATTCAGGCTTTGCCAGCTTTAAATTATATTCATGGAGAAAGAGTATTTCCAAATTGTTCTGAGAATTTTGAAGTGAGAGAGCCTGGGAGTGGGGAACTTCTTGGTAATGTCCAATGCTCTGGACAAGATGAGGTAGACACAGCTGTGCAGTCTGCGGTTAATGCATTTGGGGACTGGTCATCACTCTCTGGAAGTGAGCGTGCAACAGTGCTTCATAAAGCAGCCAGTATTGTTCGGAAAAGACAAGATGAACTTGCAAAGTGGGATAGTATTGATACTGGTAGGTATGGTACTCACGGCTACACCACGACAGCATTTACTGTATTATTAGTAGTGTAGCCTGCAAATACTAGCATGGAATGGCTCATGCCTGCTTTTACCAGCTTGAATGTCCCCATTCTGGACTGGGAAATGGTGAGGGCTAGCTTTTGCAGGCTACATTTAAATGTTCTGACTAATAAGAGAGAGAGGGAGTCCAACCTTGTACCCATGATCTTATGTCCACTCCCTACCACAGAGTGGCTGGTAGCAGAGAAAATTTCTTCAGTATAAAGCTACGTTAAGATATTCCTGCTTACTACTGTTACTGAGTACAGCAAAATTATTATTTGTTGACTTATTATAGGAAGGCATATTACTGAGATACAAGTTGACATCACTGCTGGTGCAGATACACTCGAATACTACGCTTGCCTGGCTACAACATCTGTTGATCAACATATCAAGTTGCCTGGTGGATCATTTGCTTATGTCACTAAAGAACCTTACGGCGTTGTAGGAGGTCTGCTTTTTACCAGATTTTCTTTAATTCCTTTAGTAACATTGCATGTTTCACATCAAAAATTCACATCAAGAAATTTTTATAAATTGAGAATTTGATCTCTATTGTTGACTGGTCAGGATATTGTTGACTGGTCAGGATATTGTTGACTGGTCAGGATATTGTACACAGTTGTTCAAATGGGGTTAGTACTGTACTCAGATTCATGAGTGGCCGGCCATCTTAGTTTCATGCGAGTACAGGGCTTGAAATTTGCGGTATCCCAATATCCACGGGATACTAGATTTTCGTCTTGGATACTAGAAGTCTTAACTTCAGTATCCAATGGGATACAATAAAATTTTTGATAGCGCACAGCCACGGAAAATGAGATGATGTCTTACAATGTAACGTAACATCTTAGAATGTAGTGTAACGTCTTACAATGTAGCGTAATGTCTTACAATATAGTGTAAAGTCTTACAATGTAGCGTAATGTCTTACAATATAGTGTAACGTCTTACAATGTAGCGTAACATCTTAGAATGTAGTGTAAGATCTTATAATGTAAAGTCTTGTGAAATTCATTACTAATTCATGAGTTTTGCAACCAATCCAATTTCAGAAATTATGTCACATGTATACCCCTGTAAACCCCATACAAACTAAAACCAATGATCCTAATTAGTTACAACCACTAGTGGATGTATATATACTCTTCTGATACAACCACTAGTGCTTGTAACTAATTAGCATCTCAATATCCCAAAGGGATTTTTACTATTCATTCATTTCACAAGTTGTTTACAACACTCGCGTCCTTGTTGTATTGAATATACAATCACTCACCTTCGGCTCGTGATTGTATATTCAATACAACACGGCCGCTCGTGTTGTAAACATTACTTACAATGTAGCGTAACATCTTAGAATGTAACATTTTACAATGTAGCGTAACGCCTTAGAATGTAATGTACTGTAACATTTTACAATGTAACGTAACGTAACTGCAGGCACTGTCACAAATTGTTATAGTTAATTTTAGATATTGCAAGTTGAGATGTTTAGTATTCAAAAGGGGGAAACTAGATTTCAAGGAGGGATGCCAAATTCAGAAACCTGGTATCTGAAAATTTGAAATTTCAAGCCCTGGAGTAGAGTTGTTGGTTCTCCCCTGTGCCTCAAGGGTTTTCACTGGCTTTTTCAGTTTTTCCTCCCTCCATAAAATCAACACCATGGTTTCCCCAGTTAAATCTACTAGTTCCATCATGGGGTGAGACCATTGGGTTATTAGACTGAGTAATCTAAATACTGTTGTATGTCACTCTTTATTGAATGCCTAACCATCTTTATCCATAATTATTATACTGTAGCTATTGGGGCATGGAACTTTCCTTTTGCTGGAGCAACATGGAAAGTTGCACCAGGTCTGGCTGCTGGTAACACCATGGTCTTCAAGCCATCCCCATTAGCCCCAATCACCACCACAATGTTAGCTGAGATCCTGCTTGAAGCTGGTGCTCCAGCTGGTACTCTGAATGTGGTGCAAGGTGAAGCAGCTACTGGTTCACTCCTGTGCAAACACCCAGACATTTCAAAGATTTCTTTCACTGGAGGAATTGAGACAGGGAAAAAGGTAATAACTGACTTTCAAATCACATCTCAAACTCATTTATGTATGGTAAATATTGAATCTACTACAAACATGCACAGTACCACCAAAAGTGCAAACATACAAATTTGGTGAACCAATTTAAACAAATGAAAATCAACAGTGATTGGGATGGACTGTTATATTTATTTCAGGTTTTAGAGAGCTGTGCATCTGGAATTAAACAAGTTACATTAGAGCTGGGAGGCAAATCTCCTTTGATTATCTTTCCTGATTGTGATCTAGAAAATGCTGTGAATGCTGCACTGAATGCCAATTTTGAACTGACAGGACAGGTATTAATGTAATCTCACACATCTCATTAATTTATTGATTTGTTATTGTTATTTTTATCTGATTGGCTAATTTTTGGTCACATGATTATATTATCCTTCCTATACAATTATTAGCTTGTTTTATGTTTCTCTCTGCAAAGGGCCTTTGCTCAAAACATGAGAAAACTACATTCAATAATTTCAGCAGTACTCAAACCTTACTATATTTCGATTTGTATTTCAACACTGCCTACGCAGCACACTACTTTTATTTCACCAGTGATGGATTTATAGAGGGGGTGCAGGGGGGTGCACACACCCTGGCCTTGGCCAAGGGGGGTGCAGGGGGTGCCTTGTCAAATCCAAGTACAATAAAGGACACATTCATTCAATGTCCATGTAAACTTCATAGGACCTAAATAGGTAACAATTTATTCAAATAAATTGCGGTTAATGCACAAACACTCTGCACATGCGTCATGCCCTCTGGGTACCTGAGCCTCTCATGCAACATACCTAACATACCAAATGCCCTCTGAGGGCAAAATATACAGGTATCAAATGGAAAGAAGGCAAGATCATGCAGTACCTGGTACAGTATTTTCTCTGTACTATTCCATATCATGATCCATGTGCCCAGCACACTCTATATTCACATGTCGGTCTGAAAGTCCAGAGATATATATGTAACTATCCAATCGCAAAACACAAAGTATCCTTTCTCCGAGTAAAGGTCATTTTGCGCACTATTTAAGCAGCCAAAACGCACCAAATAATTATTATCATTCTGCTGGCAAGTGTTCCAAAATCGAACACCCACCCACCACTCCCCTGCTGAAACAAAACGATAACCATAAATGTGCACAATATTAGAAAAGAATAGGCAATCATTAGTTTTCCTTAAGCATAAAGACATTTAGCTCTTGTGTTTGCCTAAAGACTTCGAAAATATGCGTAGATTAGGACAGACTGGTAATGTGTATGTATTCAAAAAATTACAAGTTGGAAATGAACGTTTTAATATAAATTAAAAAATAAAATTTTGATGCAGGGAATCGCTGTCCCCCGGACACCTCCTACCCCCACTTAAAAACTTAATCTGGCTCAGTGCAAAGAAACGTGTCCTGAGCCACTTTTTCTCTCCCTCCCCTACACAGAGTAGCTGGGGTTCCGAGCTCAACCCTAGCAGTCGGCGCTCCCGAGTTGCCCCCCCCCCCCCTTGCTCTGTGGAGACTCATAGGCCTGGTATGTCACTTCAAAGCGGGTACACACTACCTAGCTTGATAATAATTTACCAGGCAGAGGTTGGCACCCCCACCTCAACGTCCAGATTTGTGTGATGCCATGATCATAGCTGCTGGACGATCTCCATGCTCAGCTAGGTATCCACACTTCTGGTCCCCCAGATGGATCCTTACCCCAACCCGGGCTTTGTGTCCGTTGGACTAGCTTTTCTCCTGCTTCCTTACTGCCAAATAAGTCTAGTAGTCTTTTTTTTCCGGACTTCATGGTAGACAGAGGAGTGCAGTGCATTAATTAAGTATTATAGCTAATGCTATCATAGATATATGATTCACATATTAGCTATCATATGATTCATAGGTATTAATAGGTATAAAAAAAATTTCTGGCGAGCTTCACTCCCCTACCCCCCAGCCCCACCACCAGCTCGGCCCCTGGATCCTGCCAGGGGCTGTGTCCCCAGACCCCTGCCATAGCTCCCTCAGTGGCGCTCCACCCTGCCTCATCGTGCCTCACACTGTAGGCCTGATCTCACTTCGCTCGCTCAGCACCCCCTGCCCTACCAGATCAAGCTGGATCCATCACTATATTTCACTATTGTTAGTAATTTGAGACTCCAGGAGGAGCTTTCAGGAAGGTGTCAGTTACTAGTAATATTGTACAGTAATTATTATAATCATATTTTCCTAGTCTTGCACAAATGGCACAAGAGTGTTTGTTCATGAGAGTATTAAAGACGACTTTGTTCAGAAGATTGTAGAAAGAACAAAAAAGATAAAAGTTGGTGATCCTACAGACCTGAATGTCCAAATGGGTGCAATGATATCAGAAGAGCATCTTAACAAGGTTTTAGGATATGTTGAGTCAGCAAAACAAGAGGTATAAATTATCAGGGGTGCAGCGGCAAGGCCAGCATAAACTGAGTGGGGGGGGGGGGGTCCACGAAGCGTAGAAGGCGAGAGACAACCATGAGGTCCATAGGCATGCCCCTTGGAAAATTTTATATTTTTATGGTCTCTAGAACTCTATTTTCTGCATTTTTAAGTGTGTTTTTTGGCCGTAAATGAACATAAATTATTTCCTTTGCACTTCCAGTAAGGATTGGAAGGCTGTTGATGTATGCTCTTGGGACAATTGCCTCTTAGCCGGTACACCCCCCCCCCCCCCCAGTTTCTCATCGGATTTGGAAGAATTACAAAATTGGTCTTAAAGAAAAGTGGGGGTCTGGACCCCCATCCCCCCCTGGCCTCACCACTGCAGGGGTGTAGGAACCAGGGGGCATAGGGTGCATGTGGGGGGGGCCCCCCCCCCCCCAACTTTGTTGTAAAACACCCTTTTTGCAACAGAAAAGTGCCCTTTGATAAAACATGTGCCTCAAGTGTCTTTTTGAAGCTCTACCCCTTGGTAGAACTAGAGCCTGTCTGGTCACACACTCACATAGAAATAAATGGAAAAATTATTTCCCTACAGGGAGCCGAGGTTCGTTGTGGTGGAGAACGTTTAAAGATGGATGCTCCCAGGATAGCAGAAGGTTACTACATGTCACCTTGTGTTCTTACAAACTGTCGTGATGACATGAAAGCTGTGAAAGAAGAGATCTTTGGGCCGGTAATGGCCATATTGAGTTTTTCAATGGAAGAAGAGGTTCTAAGAAGAGCTAATGATACACAGTATGGTTTAGCAAGTGGTGTTTTTACCAGGTACAGTAGTTTGCATGAGAAAGTGATTGAATAGAAACTGCAGTGATGTCAAACCAAAAACTGAGTACTGCATACTAGACCTTATTCAAAAATGGCCACCGAATTAGAATTCTTTCATGTGCATATAAATTAGCCCTTATGACCTTGTTTTAAAGTAAAATTCTTTTGAATTTTACACATGAAAACGAGTTCATAAGGGCTAATTTATATGTACAGTCTATATAAAAGAATTTTAATTCAGTGGCCATTTTTGAATAAGGTCTGTACTGTAACAGTAACATTCTAAATACTGGAGTAGTACTGGTAACTGCTATGTCTGAGGGGTCTCATTTTGATAGCAAAGACGTCTGCATGGTGTTAGGGGCTGTTTTTGGCTGGCTCAGGCAGGAATAAATTAATTAATTAATACAGGAGGCTATTAAGCAAATAGTTTTGCTTTCACACCTATTGTAATATACATGAAGGAGACTTCACTAATGTGTGTTGTTATTAACTTATTTTGCTATAGGGATCTCGCTTGTGCTCACAGATGTGCAGCGAAACTTAATGCTGGAGCTTGCTGGGTGAACAGCTATGGAATATTCCTTCCTCAGTTTCCTGTGGGTGGTTTTAAGATGTCTGGAATTGGCCGAGAAAATGGTCATGAAGCTCTGGCAGCTTATACACAAACTAAAGTTGTTTATGTAGGAAATGGAAATGTTGAGACACCTTATTGAAATAGAGAGTGACATGGTTTATTCCACATTTGTGTTGTGGTGAACATGAATAGGGTTCAAGGGTGTTAGCTTAAGCTTGTTCTTAATATGGATAGTTGAGTCAATGAAACTTGTTCAAACTTGAAATTAAAATATGTTACACTTACACACAATACACAAACATTACATACAGTATGATCTTTCTTGCAAATGAACAGCCTGGCTTTCATCAGCCCACATGTACATCGTCCACTATCTAAAATGTTTCTACTGTAAGGGAGAAAAGAAATTTGGGTAGACTCCCCAAATTTCTTTTCTCCCTCTGTGAGTAAGAATAAGATGAATTAACTAATGAACTATTGGAATGGTGAATAGCAAAAGACTGAATAAAAAGGTTAACTGGTGTTTATTCCAATCATTTAAAGCTTATCAGTTGATAATGGAACATCATAGAAGTAATTTTTCGAGCCCTTTTCTTTTTGTTTCTAAATGTCTAGTACCTTTATTTTTATTTTTATATATACTTGACCTGTATCCAGGTTAGATAGCTAAATCTTGTTCTCTAAGTAATAATGCACACTTTCCCACAATAATATATTATTATAAACTACTGTAATATGAATACTAAGTACAGTACTGTACTACAGAGTACAGAATGTTATATATATATATATATATACATGCATGTATTCATATTTTACATTACTGTTCAAGTCTCAGTCCCAAACAAAACAATGTTTTCACATCCTCAATGAAAAATAAAACTTTTCTACCAAGTCTCTGCTTGTTTTGTGGTACCAATATAAGTTCAACCATAATGGAATAGCTACACAGGATCATTCTTTTTACTTATGTCACTTCAATGGTGAATATCAAATGCATCATACATGCTGGCTTTTGAGCACTGGATAGTCTCTACCTTAGCTACAGTACCACCCCACTGTAACTACCACTGACCTGTGGTCTTCCTTGGATTCGATGTTATTGACTTCTGTCAAAGTTTATTGGGCCAGTTTTCTTTTCTTTCCTTGCTTTGTTTTAGTGGCTTTTTGTTCGGCGTCTACCTTCTTTATTGGTTCTTTTAAATGCTGTAGTCAAAAGAAAAGTTACATGCTTACCAAAAGTATTCACTATACTGGATTTTATTTTTAGGTTGTTTGTATTGTACAGTACCTGTGGCAATACATGGAGTTGTTGTTTTAAAATAATTATACCTAATTCTATTGGCTTACCGGTAATAAACTTTCATCCTCTGTACACACATCTTGGAAGCTCAGACATTATTCAGAGCATATTTATTAAAAGTATTCTGGAGTAAGAAAGAGTACTGTAGAATCGTAGGTGTATGTTCTGAAATATAATGTAAATGTGATTCTGTTTGTCACAAACCTTTCTAGATCTTTTCATTGCTTTCTTGTTTTTACTTTTCTTCTGTTCTGATTTAGTGTCTAAGGTCTGTAAATCTATATTTGAAACAAGTAATCAATCATAATAATGAAAATGCATAACCATGGTTACCCCATTCCTATCTGCCCCCCCCCCCCCCCAAAGAACCACCCCCAATTCCCCCAAGAGGCCACTCATAGGCTACTCCTGTCACCCTTTCACTACCTGGACCCAATAATCCAGCTCATACTAGGGTATAACTTGCAGTACTGAATGTCCTTCAGATGTTTATCAGTGTCATTATTATCTTGCAAAATAGAGAGGGAATCTAAACTGAATCAAAGTCTAATTATTTATTGTGAGACAAATGAGATAATGTGAAACCACTCACCAACAGAAGTATTCTTTACATCCAAAATTTCAAATGAATAATCTTGTTCAGTCTCTTCCTTCTTGTCTTCTTCAAAATCCGATCCCAATTCCTCATTCTCTGCACTTTCTGACTCCGACTCTGATTCAGAAGGGACCCACATTGCAACATCTTTCTCGCTCTCAGGCCCCTTTGCTTTATGGTTGTCCAAGGGCTTTTCTTCAGATGAGTTCAAGTTCTTAACTATGGTATATACAAAAATTATAGATTACTGTAGCAAGTTGTAGGTACATGACTGTTAATATTGAACTTCTATTGATCTGATGATGGTATATTCATGTCTACTGATAGAAATAAATTAATAACCTCAATACAAGAATTGATGGTACTGAAAAAAATTGCATTGGTGGTACATTTAAGTGTTTAACCATAATACTTTACAACTTCAAATCAGCTCAAATAACAATTAAACATTGTTTATCATGCTAAAATGGATTAAGTAAGCAAGAAGTTCATTCCTAGTAGCAAAGTTGATCATTTTAAAACCATATCTTCCAATAATTGTACAAGAAACAATACTTACTGTGTGCAAATGACTACAGTTACAGTAAATGTGCAAGTTGCCATCTTTGTCAGTAGTCAATTGTAAGTCAATATACTGTATTCAAAAAATGTCTTGGACCTACTGGGTACAACATATTAACTTATTTCTGCCTGGGTCAACCAAAAACAGCCCATTTATTTTTTTACTCTGTTTAACATCTGACAATTTTACTCCTCAAAGAGAGAACCCTCAGACATCCTAGGCAGCAATGAGTACCGTAATAATGCTGTATAATATTGAAAATTTTCCAGTGCACAGGAAGGAAACCTTCCACAGACTATTCACAAGATTTTTTCCATGACAAGTACCATATCTACAGTATACTGTAGCAGTGACTGACTTGTATCCAGTTGCTAAATTAATA
Organism: Corallium rubrum; assembly: GCA_964035015.1. Taxonomy (NCBI): domain Eukaryota; kingdom Metazoa; phylum Cnidaria; class Anthozoa; order Scleralcyonacea; family Coralliidae; genus Corallium; species Corallium rubrum. The sequence continues at coordinate 4,736,883 of OZ036014.1, forward strand.
GATCGTTTTCATCTGACATCACAGCAGCCATATTTGTGTACTAAAACAATGAAATGGTGGCCATATTGGTGTATGGTATGGGAATTAGCTCTTTCTTATTCAAATATTTCGCACTGTTTCACCACCCCAATGGGGCAACTGATCACATGAGTGAAAACAATCTATAGGGGGGAAGTTTGCAGGCACAACGGGAAATATGAGGTTGGGGAATTAGGACTGGAATTTGGGAATAAATAGTGAAAATTGCATATCACTTTTCAAAACGATGTGCAAAAAAAGACTTGGGGCTAATGAGCATCCATCCACGTTTATAGGTAATGTATTGCCAATCTGTTGTCTTATGATTTTATAAAAAGCGCTTTCGCTTTGAATCCCTTTGAATATTAACTGTGCTTTGATCTAGCAGCGTCTTCGCGAATCTTTGACATGGATAAAGTTCTTTTTATCTCAGGTTGCGAGGTGTCAGGTCAAGGTGTGATATTTTTAGTCACCATGACAGGTGTGATTTTTTAGCTGTCACCAGACCTTATGATAATAATCGGATGTCCCATATTTGGCTTTAGTTCTTTTGTTTTGCTTTTCAAAAAAGCTGTTCAATCGAAATTGCGCTCTTTGCTCCGTGCTTTACTATGGCTTCTTTATCAAAAGGCTGTACCAGCAAAGTAAACACTGTTGAGAAATGGAAAGAAACACTAAACACTGCCTGGCTCGAGTACTATTATCCCGAGAAACGAAAGAAGAAAAACGACGACACGTCCGACGCAGCGCACCAGCACACCTACTTTTCTGATCAAGAGTCCAAAAGCGTTTAAAATGCATTTAAAGTTACCTAATGTCAGAATCACATTAGACTTGCCCCAGTCTCTCACTTTGATCGCATGGCGCGGCCAAGTGCACATATTTTAAAAAAAAAGTTGCACATCGTTTTTTCTCAACTAATTCGAACCTTGACTTTGATAGTACACTAGAAGCCTTACCATTTCTATTATATGCTTTTTGAAACCTTTTTCCATTGAAGTGCATCTTGATATGATGTGGGAAGTTATTAATATATCTCTTAGTCAATGTGCAGTAAAGTTGACCTCTTTAAAAAAAAAAATGAACCAACTGCTATGATAATTTATGATAATTTTCAAAATAAAACCTGGATACCAGGTTTCTTCTGACTTGTAATATCTAAAATTAACTATTATAACAGTTTGTGATAGTGCCTGCAGTTACGTTATGTTTTAAGACATTACGCTACATTGTAAGACGTTACATTACATTATATAATGTCTTACAATGTAGCGTAACATCTTATAATGTAACGTGACATTTTATAATGTAGCGTAACATCCTATAATGTAGCATAACTTCTTACAATGTAGCATAACGTCTTATAATGTAACATGGTGTAACATCTTATAATGTAGCATAACGTCTTATAATGTAGCATAATGTCTTATAATGTAGTGTAATGTCTTAATTACATGTATACTACATTCTAAGACATTACACTAAATTCTAAGCTGTTACACTATATTCTAAGATGTTACTCTACATTCTACTGTCGTGGCAATAGAAGCGTTCCTAAAATAATTGTGCAATTTGTTTGTTCAAATTGATCAATTCATTTGATGAACTTCCTGTTTATTATTGCTAAACTTCCTGTTTTGAATTTGATTGGTTCCTGGTTTTTGAATAACCAATAAGAAAAAGGATTATTTGCCAAATACCAATCAAATTCAAAACAGAATTCAAAACAGGAAGTTTAGCAATATTTTCATCAATGAATTGTTCAACGTGAGGAATACAACTGCACAATTATTTTAGGAACGCTTCTATTGCCACGACAGTAAGACATTACACTACATTCTAAGATGTTAAGCTACATTCTAAGATGTTACATTACATTACCTTATAAGTCATTATGTTACATTGTGAGAAACTGTATTACATTACATTGTAAGACATTACTTCAGATTCTGTGACTGTGCACTATCAAAATTTTTGTGGTATCCCATTGGATACTGAAGTTAAGACTTCTAGTTTCCAAAATGAAAATCTAGTATCCCGTGGACATTGGGATACTGCAAAGTAATGCTGTGCGGTTCCAGAATTTTCACCTCGGTTCCAGTTCCAGTCTTTTTGGGGTAAAAGAACCTCGGTTTGGTGCCGGTTTCGGTACTTTTATAAAAAGAACAATTCAACAATTCAAAGCATTTGCTCAACAAATTGTAATGATAAAACTTCAAAATGAACAACTTATAACAAGTTAAATGAAACACAACAATTATTTAAAAAAAATGTCTTATAGTTATAACTCTGAATGTCTTTGATGTATCAGGGTCTCCCGTGATACACGTGGAAAATGAGGTTTTACGTGGAAAATGAAACTACCAATTCTTCCGGGTCTTTTGCGCATGTTCGGTTCCGACTTCCGGTGCCAAAAAAAGAACCGAACCGACCGAGTTTTTTGGTTAACTGCACAGCTCTACTGCAAAGTGCAAATTTCAAGTCCATGCTCTATCATTTTACCTTCTCTTCAGTATTAAATATTGTGTATGTAGTTCTTGTTCTTTAGCAGTTAATCTGTTCTCTGATTCATATTTATATTTCTTGCCATTAATATACGTCTCAACATCTTTCACTGTGCATGGCATCTCGTGTGATGAGAGCTCACATAACACCTACAATAAATATAAAGAAAAACACAGCACTTTTAACTTCTGACCAGACTGGAAACTTTGTAGTGCGCACGGAAGATCTTCCGTGCGCACTTGAAAATTCATGTGCGCAATTTTGTCTGAGGAGCGCCGCGCGCGCACGCAAAAGCACAGCAAGCGCGCGCTTGGCGCGCGCACGTATGCGTAAAACGTCACGCGCGCAACAAACCAACAAAAAAAGTCGAGCAAGTTCTTTGTCTATACCAATAACCAATATATCTTTAAATTATTTGGAGAAAAATACTTGCATACCCCCCTTTTTGAGCCTCATTCATGTTTTGACAGGTATTGATAAGACCACGGATAAGACCTGGCTTCCGGTTTCGTTCTTTCGTCTATTGTAATGAGCGTGGGAACTGTCAAGCCAAGGCCCCAAGAAAATCGGTCAAAACCCGCGCCTTTGAAACAAAAACATACCCGTTAAAACGCTCAAGTTTGCTTGCAAATGGTCTCCTTCGTTAAATGGTTACTTGTCTTGAATATTATATATCTAGTATTGACAATTATGAGTTTATTTAATTATTTCTTGCAGTTTTGTTGTATGATGATCGAAGCAACGTTCTTGAAAAGCAGAATTTAGAAAGTTATATCTATTAAAGTGTACATAATAAGCACAGCCATTTGCTTTCACTGAGCAAAACTTGCAATGCTTCGGTAATGCCAAAATGGGCGTTGCATGTCATTGCACGTTGTGTTACACTATTACACAGTACACACGACACGCCGATTTATCTTGTGACACAAATCGGCGTGCATGTAATCGGGACTTAAAAGCTTAATGTTTGGATCTCACTTCACAGTGACCTTTGTACAATGGGAACATTAAATCTGATTGGTTAAAACGAGAGAAAGGCTTCATTCAATCGTTAAGTTTTGGTTAAATGTTTGTGCTTAGATGCAACAACTGTATCTTATGAGTACAATTTTAGTGTGTGTTTGCGTATCTTTTTATGCAGAGGCAGCAGAGCCCGCAGTCCTGCAATAACTGATTAGTGGTAATTACCCCGGCCCCTCCCCCGACTTTACCTGCAGAAGACCAAGCGTTGCGTGCGCAACACCAAGTGTTAGGTGCGCATAATTTTGCGACAAAAAGTTCTTCCGTGCGCATGTAACAAAGTTTCCAGTCTGGACTTCTGATATTAAATTATTTATAACGGTAATGGCCATAATTTGCTTTTATACCACTTACATTTCTTCAAACATACACTGTCTACAAAAATAGAGTGCTGTGTAGGCAGTGTTTTAGAGAGATCAAAGTGGAAAGGTGGTAAACTGCTGAGAATAGTTTTGGTAAAATGGTTTAAACAAATTACAAATACATGTACTTCATTCTAAGAAGGCATGGAATATGCCACCAAAACTGTTATAAAAACCGTTGAAACAGTTCTCAGGTATTGACTAGACAGAAATAAAGCTGTTAAAATACATACTCTGCATTTTCCTTGCTTTGTTGTCGTTATTTTAAGACTTGGATGACTTTCCAACATCTTCTCAACTTTCTTCATTTCGTCCGCCATGCTTGTTCTTGGTAACCACGCCTGCCCCCCCGTTTCTTAGGTGGGTTATTACTTTGTGTTTCGCGCACCAATATGAAAAACGTCATGTAATCATAATATATATATATATATATATATATATATATATATATATATATATATATATATATATAAACAGCTATACCTAGCTCTACACAGCTCTACACAGCTATACACAGCTATACACAGCTATACCTAGCTATACACAGCTATACACAGCTGTACACAGCTGTACGTAGCTATACACAGCTATACACAGCTATACACAGCTATACACAGCTATACGTAGCTATACACAGCTATACACAGCTATACACAGCTATACCTAGCTATACGCAGCTATACACAGCTATACACAGCTATACGTAGCTATACACAGCTATACACAGCTATACGTAGTTATACACAGCTATACGTAGCTATACGTAGCTATACACAGCTATACGTAGCTATACACAGCTATACGTAGCTATACGCAGCTATACGCAGCTATACACAGCTATACACCGCTATACACAGCTATACGTAGCTATACACAGCTATACGTAGCTATACGCAGCTATACGTAGCTATACGTAGCTATACACAGCTATACACAGCTATACGTAGCTATACACAGCTATACGTAGCTATACACAGCTATACACAGCTATACACAGCTATACGCAGCTATACACAGCTATACACAGCTATACGTAGCTATACACAGCTATACGTAGTTATACACAGCTATACGTAGCTATACGTAGCTATACACAGCTATACGTAGCTATACGCAGCTATACGTAGCTATACACAGCTATACACAGCTATACACCGCTATACACAGCTATACGTAGCTATACACAGCTATACGTAGCTATACGCAGCTATACGTAGCTATACGTAGCTATACACAGCTATACACAGCTATACGTAGCTATACACAGCTATACACAGCTATACACAGCTATATGTAGCTATACGTAGCTATACACAGCTATACGTAGCTATACGTAGCTATACGCAGCTATACGTAGCTATACACAGCTATACACAGCTATACGTAGCTATACGTAGCTATACACAGCTATACGTAGCTATACACAGCTATACACAGCTATACGTAGCTATACACAGCTATACACAGCTATACACTGCTATACGCAGCTATACACAGCTATACGTAGCTATACACAGCTATACGTAGCTATACACAGCTATACGTAGCTATACGCAGCTATACGTAGCTATACACAGCTATACGTAGCTATACGTAGCTATACACAGCTATACGTAGCTATACACAGCTATACAACAGCTATACGTAGCTATACGTAGCTATACACAGCTATACGTAGCTATACACAGCTATACGTAGCTATACACAGCTATACACAGCTATACACAGCTATAAAAAGCTATACACGGCTATACCTGTCATGCTAATTCTACGTCATTCAGTTGTTGTTGAACATGCGGTCATCTTAGCTTTACAGGGTACGGGATTTTAATCTTTGTTTTCTTCGAACTGATTTGTCGATATCACTTGGAATGTTTGAGACGATATTTTAAAATGAAGAAACTGGTTTATATTTTTATCAGCAGGTAAGCATGATAACATTTTTTAGTGTTTATGATGACAAAGTAAAAAATAGGTACGCAATGCGTACATGTGACTACCCCTATTAAGCACAGAGAGATATAGCCTTAAGAAGCAATGCATGAAAATGTGTGAAAAGCACACAGAAAACACAAACAAATGAGTTATTTTAAATCATTTTATACATGTGCTCCTAATTTGAACATGGCACATACTATACATACATCTTTACTGGCTGTTTCCATATATTAATATATGGCATAGCATATATTAGCATTATAACATGCCCCAAAGTGATCTTGTAAAATTCAATTTTTTGTATGAAGCCTGGATTGCTACTTTATTGGTGCTTTGAACAACCCAATTAACGTTTATCCACTGAACAACACTATCACATACATAACTACATGTATTCAGTGGATAAAATTTTATATTAGGTTGTTCAAGTCATGATTAGTGCTGTTCTTTATCTCGGATGTCAACTCACCCTAGTCCATATAGATTATTTTTGTGGAAACACCACGTAAAATATTTATTTGCTGAGCTTTTGGCCTGTTGACTCAGGTCTAAGCTCAGCAAATAAATATTTTACTTGGTGTTTCCACAAAAATAATCCATATTACATTATCGCCATGAAAACTTTCAAAGAATTAATCACCCCAGATTATCAACATTTTACCTGTCCTAAATATGCTGTCAGTGGCATTCAAGTGTCATGTATATCACTAATATTTTGTGATTCTGCTAGTACTTTGAATAAGACTCATGTACAATACTCAGTACCGTAGTTTCAACAGATATATTTCTTCATTTCAAGGCTTTCAATATATTCAAAGCTTTCAGTTTCCCAACAGCTCACAATAGCTTTTCAACAATTTATCAAAATGTACAATTGAGTGACACTTAGACATCAGATTATAGAATATTTTAGTACTTTCATAAGAGTCAGACTTTTGGTGTATCTACTATTCTGTGGTCAGACCACTGTAGCAGCTCTCGTGTGCACAAACTTTGGTTTCTTAATTTCATTATACAAGATATTGAACAACACCTAAATCAAGTAAACAAAGCAGGTTTTGTAATGTCGATATAACAGCCAAGATATTTTGTCAGCATAAATTTCTTATATACATGTATATAGTGTAAATACAGGGCACTGTGATTATGATTATACTTCTCCAAATCATTAATAATTTATAAACCAAACATATAGCTGTGTATAGCTACATATAGTTGTGTATAGCTACGTATAGCTGTGTATAGCTGTGTATAGCTACGTATAGCTGTGTATAGCTACGTATAGCTGTGTATAGCTACGTATAGCTGTGTATAGCTGTGTATAGCTGTGTATAGCTACGTATAGCTGTGTATAGCTGTGTATTGCTACGTATAGCTGTGTATAGCTGTGTATAGCTGTGTATAGCTGCGTATAGCTGTGTATAGCTGCGTATAGCTGTGTATAGCTACGTATAGCTGTGTATAGCTGTGTATAGCTGTGTATAGCTGTGTATAGCTACGTATAGCTGTGTATAGCTGTGTATAGCTACGTATAGCTGTGTATAGCTACGTATAGCTACGTATAGCTGTGTATAGCTGTGTATAGCTACGTATAGCTGTGTATAGCTACGTATAGCTACGTATAGCTGTGTATAGCTGTGTATAGCTACGTATAGCTGCGTATAGCTACGTATAGCTACGTATAGCTGTGTATAGCTACGTATAGCTACGTATAGCTGTGTATAGCTGTGTATAGCTGTGTATAGCTACGTATAGCTGCGTATAGCTACGTATAGCTACGTATAGCTGTGTATAGCTACGTATAGCTACGTATAGCTGTGTATAGCTGTGTATAGCTACGTATAGCTGTGTATAGCTGTGTATAGCTACGTATAGCTGTGTATAGCTGTGTATAGCTGCGTATAGCAGTGTATAGCTGTGTATAGCTGTGTATAGCTACGTATAGCTGTGTATAGCTGTGTATAGCTACGTATAGCTGTGTATAGCTGTGTATAGCTACGTATAGCTGCGTATAGCTACGTATAGCTACGTATAGCTGTGTATAGCTACGTATAGCTACGTATAGCTGTGTATAGCTGTGTATAGCTACGTATAGCTGTGTATTGCTACGTATAGCTGTGTATAGCTGTGTATAGCTGCGTATAGCTGTGTATAGCTGCGTATAGCTGTGTATAGCTACGTATAGCTGTGTATAGCTACGTATAGCTGTGTATAGCTACGTACAGCTGTGTACAGCTGTGTATAGCTGTGTATAGCTGTGTATAGCTAGGTATAGCTGTGTATAGCTGTGTATAGCTGTGTATAGCTGTGTAGAGCTAGGTATAGCTGTTTATATATATATATATATATATATATATATATATATATATATATATATATATATATATATATATATATATATATATATATATATATATATTTATGATTACATGACGTTTTTCATATTGGTGCGCGAAACACAAAGTAATAACCCTTAGGTGGAAATAGTTTCTTGGAATGTTTTAAACTAATAATTCAGTAATTTCACTTTGTAGCAATTATATTGGCTTTACAGTCAGTATATTATACAGAGATTGGTGTATATTTTGCCCGAGTGTGAAGCAAGCTATTTAGGATGGCAGGTAAAGGCGTAAAGCTCTTAATTAATCCAGTAAAGTCGTACACTTTCACTTTCACAACGTGCTTTCAGGTTATCACCGATCGCGACTCCTGGTTTATAATTTCATTTGTACATACATATATTGAATGCTAATAAGTAAACGCTATTCGTCAGTGATACTATCTATTAAATATTGGTTTGTCTGTGAGACTGTGGCTACGTGGTGATTCGCGCAAGGTTTCCTCTGAGTGCTTCCGATTTTCTTTTGTGAGCTTTAAGTTTAGATTTTAGTCTGAACTATGATTAAGGTTTAGGATCGGATTTTATTTATATTTTCTTTAGGTTTTATGTAATATATCTATCATACACGAGAAGCTGTTTATTGGCTACATGTATTTGAAAACACCAAGATGTGTTTAGTCAGGGGAGGCGTGGCGCACTGGCAGATTTCCCGGTGGGCCCTGATAATCTGTATACCTTGTGGGCCCCAACAAATAGCTTTGGCGTGAAACGCAACGGGAGATACTACTCAGATCAGTAGAGCACTAGAGCGAGACATGGATGATTTTTTTATCGCTTCCGAAGTGTCAGTGGTAGGTACTTCATGTTAGGGTACTTATAGTGGTTATATATATATTTAATTTATGATTGAGTCGGTTTTCTTTGTTCTTTCGAGGGCTTTATATCGCATAAAGACCTTGAATACTAATTAGATAAGAAATGAAGGAAAAAACTAGGAAAATCTTTGTCCAAGGTAGAAAAAAAACACCAACTTTGTTGGAAAACCTCCTCAATCATAAATTAAGTCAGATAAATCCCTCGAACGTCGGGATTTATGCGATATAAAGCCCTCGGACGCTTCGCGTCCTCGGGTCTTTATATAGCATAAATCCCTCGTTCTCGGGATTTATCTATTACTTAATAGTTTACGCTTATGACATATAGTGGTACTTACATTATAGTTGTTATATACTTATACTTTATTCTTTCCATGCTTTGTATGCTTTATATGCTTTACCTGCTTTATATGCTTTATATGCTTTACCTGCTTTATATGCTTTACCTGCTTTATATGCTTTACCTGCTTTATATGCTTTATATGCTTTATATGCTTTACCTGCTTTATATGCTTTATATGCTTTACCTGCTTCATATGCTTTATATGCTTTATATGCTTTATATGCTTTACGTGCTTTATATGCTTTATATGCTTTACGTGCTTTATATGCTTTACCTGCTTTACATGCTTTATATGCTTTACGTGCTTTATATGCTTTATATGCTTTACGTGCTTTATATGCTTTATATGCTTTATATGCTTTACCTGCTTTATATGCTTTATATGCTTTACCTGCTTTATATGCTTTATATGCTTTACGTGCTTTATATGCTTTACCTGCTTTATATGCTTTACCTGCTTTATATGCTTTATATGCTTGATATGCTTTATATGCTTTACCTGCTTTATATGCTTTATATGCTTTACCTGCTTCATATGCTTTACCTGCTTTATATGCTTTACCTGCTTTACCTGCTTTATATGCTTTATATGCTTTATATGCTTTACGTGCTTTATATGCTTTACGTGCTTTATATGCTTTATATGCTTTATATGCTTTATATGCTTTGTATGCTTTACCTGCTTTATATGCTTTACCTGCGTTATATGCTTTATATGCTTTACCTGCTTTATATGCTTTATATGCTTTACCTGCTTTATATGCTTTACCTGCTTTATATGCTTTATATGCTTTACGTGCTTTATATGCTTTATATCCTTTATATGCTTTACGTGCTTTATATGCTTTATATGCTTTATATGCTTTACCTGCTTTATATGCTTTACCTGCTTTATATGCTTTACCTGCTTTACCTGCTTTATATGCTTGATATGCTTTATATGCTTTACCTGCTTTATATGCTTTACCTGCTTCATATGCTTTATATGCTTTATATGCTTTACCTGCTTTATATGCTTTATATGCTTTATATGCTTTATATGCTTTATATGCTTTACGTGCTTTATATGCTTTATATGCTTTATATGCTTTACCTGCTTTATATGCTTTATATGCTTTACCTGCTTCATATGCTTTATATGCTTTATATGCTTTACCTGCTTTATATGCTTTATATGCTTTATATGCTTTATATCCTTTATATGCTTTACGTGCTTTATATGCTTTATATGCTTTACGTGCTTTATATGCTTTATATGCTTTACCTGCTTTATATGCTTTACCTGCTTTACCTGCTTTACCTGCTTTACCTGCTTTATATGCTTTATATGCTTTACGTGCTTTATATGCTTTATATGCTTTATGTGCTTTACCTGCTTTATATGCTTTATATGCTTTACGTGCTTTATATGCTTTACCTGGTTTATATGCTTTATATGCTTTATATGCTTCATATGCTTTATATGCTTTACCTGCTTTATATGCTTTATATGCTTTACCTGCTTCATATGCTTTATATGCTTTACCTGCTTTATATGCTTTACCTGCTTTATATGCTTTATATGCTTTACGTGCTTTATATGCTTTATATGCTTTATATGCTTTATATGCTTTATATGCTTTATATGCTTTATATGCTTTACCTGCTTTACCTGCTTTACCTGCTTTATATGCTTTATATGCTTTACCTGCGTTATACGCTTTATATGCTTTACCTGCTTTATATGCTTTATATGCTTTATATGCTTTACCTGCTTCATATGCTTCATATGCTTTATATGCTTTACCTGCTTTACCTGCTTTACCTGCTTTATATGCTTTACCTGCTTTATATGCTTTATATGCTTTATATGCTTTATATGCTTTACCTGCTTTATATGCTTTACCTGCTTTACCTGCTTTATATGCTTTATATGCTTTATATGCTTTATATGCTTTATATGCTTTATATGCTTTACGTGCTTTATATGCTTTATATGCTTTATATGCTTTATATGCTTTATATGCTTTATATGCTTTATATGCTTTACCTGCTTTACCTGCTTTACCTGCTTTATATGCTTTATATGCTTTATATGCTTTACCTGCGTTATACGCTTTATATGCTTTACCTGCTTTATATGCTTTATATGCTTTATATGCTTTACCTGCTTCATATGCTTTATATGCTTCATATGCTTTATATGCTTTACCTGCTTTACCTGCTTTACCTGCTTTATATGCTTTACCTGCTTTATATGCTTTATATGCTTTATATGCTTTATATGCTTTACCTGCTTTATATGCTTTACCTGCTTTACCTGCTTTATATGCTTTATATGCTTTATATGCTTTACCTGCTTTATATGCTTTATATGCTTTACGTGCTTTATATGCTTTATATGCTTTATATGCTTTATATGCTTTATATGCTTTATATGCTTTATATGCTTTACCTGCTTTACCTGCTTTACCTGCTTTATATGCTTTATATGCTTTATATGCTTTACCTGCGTTATACGCTTTATATGCTTTACCTGCTTTATATGCTTTATATGCTTTATATGCTTTACCTGCTTCATATGCTTTATATGCTTCATATGCTTTATATGCTTTACCTGCTTTACCTGCTTTATATGCTTTACCTGCTTTATATGCTTTATATGCTTTATATGCTTTATATGCTTTACCTGCTTTATATGCTTTACCTGCTTTACCTGCTTTATATGCTTTATATGCTTTATATGCTTTATATGCTTTATATGCTTTATATGCTTTATATGCTTTATATGCTCTATATGCTCTATATGCTTTATATGCTTTATATGCTTTATATGCTTTATATGCTTTATATGCTTTACCTGCTTTATATGCTTTATATGCTTTATATGCTTTATATGCTTTATATGCTTTACCTGCTTTACCTGCTTCATATGCTTTATATGCTTCATATGCTTTATATGCTTTATATGCTTTATATGCTTTATATGCTTTATATGCTTTATATGCTTTACCTGCTTTATATGCTTTACATGCTTTATATGCTTTATATGGCTTTATATGCTTTATATGCTTTACCTGCTTTATATGCTTTATATGCTTTACGTGCTTTATATGCTTTATATGCTTTACCTGCTTTACCTGCTTTATATGCTTTATATGCTTTACCTGCTTTATATGCTTTACCTGCTTTATATGCTTTATATGCTTTACCTGCTTTACCTGCTTTATATGCTCTATATGCTTTACCTTCATATATCAGGCTTTATCATGCTTGTTGTGCTTTATGTGATATGTTCAAACACGAGGAAGAGCATTTCATCCGATATCCAAACACCTCTAAGTTGGTTAAAAAACTTGACCTAAGGCCTCGTTTTGCAACCCACTTCTTGGGTTTGGTTATCGGATGAAACACTCTTTCGAGTGTTTGATATGTTGCTTCTCAGACGAATCAGTGTTTAAAGAGAAAATCAAGGTGAAAGTTGGCTTAATTTATGTAAGTTGCTTCCTCGGATATCCAAACCTCCAGTCTCGGTACTGATTTCCTTTGTTTTTATGTTATGAATTACTAATGAGTTTGAGAATTATGAAATACGAAGGAAATCAGTTGTTCATGATACGTAAACGTATCATGGAGGTTTGGATATCCGAGGAAGCAACTTACATAAATTAAGCCAACTTTCACCTTGATTTTCTCTTTAAACACTGATTCGTCTGAGAAGCAACATATCAAACACTCGAAAGAGTGTTTCATCCGATTAACCAAACCCAAGAAGTGGGTTGAAAAACGAGGCCTTCGGCCAAGTTTTTTAACCAACTTAGAGGTGTTTGGATATCAGATGAAACACTCTTCCTCGTGTTTGAACTATCACATAAAGCACAAGTATGATAAAGCCTGATATATAAAGCATATAAAGCATATAAAGCAGGTAAAGCATATAAGGCATATAAAGCATATAAAGCATATAAAGCACATAAAGCATATAAAGCATATAAAGCATATAAAGCAGGTAAAGCATATAAAGGATATAAAGCATATAAAGCATATAAAGCACATAAAGCAGGTAAAGTATATAAAGCATATAAAGCATATAAAGCATATAAAGCAGGTAAAGCAGGTAAAGCATATAAAGCATATAAAGCATATAAAGCATATAAAGCATATAAAGCATATAAAGCATATAAAGCATATAAAGCATATAAAGCAGGTAAAGCATATAAAGCATATAAAGCATATAAAGCATATAAAGCATATAAAGCAGGTAAAGCAGGTAAAGCATATAAAGCATATAAGGCATATAAAGCATATAAAGCAGGTAAGGCAGGTAAAGCATATAAAGCATATAAAGCAGGTAAAGCATATAAAGCATATAAAGCAGGTAAAGCATATAAAGCAAGTAAAGCATATAAAGCATATAAAGCATATAAAGCATATAAAGCATATAAAGCATATAAAGCATATAAAGCATATAAAGCAGGTAAAACATATAAAGCATATAAAGCATATAAAGCAGGTAAAGCATATAAAGCATATAAAGCAGGTAAAGCATATAAAGCAGGTAAAGCATATAAAGCAGGTAAAGCATATAAAGCATATAAAGCAGGTAAAGCATATAAAGCATATAAAGCAGGTAAAGCATATAAAGCATATAAAGCAGGTAAAGCATATAAAGCATATAAAGCAGGTAAAGCATATAAAGCATATAAAGCAGGTAAAGCAGGTAAAGCATATAAAGCAGGTAAAGCAGGTAAAGCATATAAAGCAGGTAAAGCAGGTAAAGCATATAAAGCATATAAAGCATATAAAGCATATAAAGCATATAAAGCATATAAAGCATATAAAGCATAAAGCAGGTAAAGCATATAAAGCATATAAAGCAGGTAAAGCATATAAAGCAGGTAAAGCATATAAAGCAGGTAAAGCATGTAAAGCATATAAAGCATATAAAGCATATAAAGCAGGTAAAGCATATAAAGCAGGTAAAGCATATAAAGCATATAAAGCATATAAAGCATATAAAGCAGGTAAAGCATATAAAGCAGGTAAAGCATATAAAGCATATAAAGCAGGTAAAGCATATAAAGCAGGTAAAGCAGGTAAAGCATATAAAGCATATAAAGCATATAAAGCAGGTAAAGCAGGTAAAGCAGGTAAAGCATATAAAGCTGGTAAAGCATATAAAGCATATAAAGCAGGTAAAGCATATAAAGCATATAAAGCAGGTAAAGCATATAAAGCAGGTAAAGCATATAAAGCATATAAAGCAGGTTAAGCATATAAAGCATATAAAGCAGGTAAAGCATATAAAGCATATAAAGCATATAAAGCATATAAAGCATATAAAGCATAAAGCAGGTAAAGCATATAAAGCAGGTTAAGCATATAAAGCATATAAAGCATATAAAGTATGGAAATAATAAAGTATAAGTATGTAACAACTATAATGTAAGCTCCACTATATGTCATAATGTAAGTACCACTATATGTCATAAGCGTATACTATTAAATATATATATAACCACTATATGTACCCTAACATGAAGTACCTACCGTGTCAGTTTTATTAACCGCAGATCATATTTCAAAGCAATCACAAGGTGTATTCTCATGTACCACGTGATAAACATCCAATCGTTAACTCGTAACTTATCACGTGGTACATACGAAACACCTCGTGATTGCTTTGAAATTGATCTGTGGTTAATGAAACTGTCGCTTCGGAAGCGATGAAAACATCGCCTATGTCTCGCTCTACTGATTTGAGTAGTATCACTATGACAATACGGTAATTTAACTCCATATTGCCATACTGTGGCCCAGAGTTAGACTGCAACGTCTGCCATTTGATTTTAGTTTTGTGGCCAAGTTGTTCGCATTTGTGATAGTAAAAGACGATATTTCGGAAGAGCTAAAGTTGTAATTTACTATCTAATAGAAACCACGTCCAATAGCGTGCGCAACTACGATAACAACGATGTCGAACGCAAATGTTGTGCCTTTTTGTGCGTTGGAAGTTCCCGTTTCCATCATTAAAGGCAGTAAGCTTAGAAGAACAATTATATGTTTTGCTTGTTGATGAGAATTGTTTTCTTGTGACCGGGAATTGGGTATTTGAGCAGATTTAGGTTGCGCGCCGCGATTTGGTGATGTCTCCCGTTGCGTTTAACGCCAAAGATATGGATTGCAGCATAAAACTTGAAGTGCAATTTAGATTATGGAATACTGCAGTTCTATAGCGTTTCAAGTTAAGGTCTTAGAGAAACGAACAGTTCAATTCATTTCATAAAACCTTTAGTATTTGGAATTTTTTTTCCAATTCAACGTTGCCTATGCAGCACGTTTATTTTATAGTATTTTATATTAATCCGTGTATTGAAAATAACAAGACTGCATGCAACTACTGTACACGTTAGATTATTAAAATTGTATCGTTGTTTTTCTGTTTTTAAACTTTTACAATTTTGCTAAAAGGTGTTGTCGGAACGCAGGAAATTTCATTTCAGACACCCAAATTTCAAAAATTTTCCGGGGGAGCATGCCGGCAGTTCTAAATTCTTATGATGATGACTCCTGAAAGTGGGCCCTAGAATGCGATTTCCCAGCCCCTATCTCAGAGCCACGCCGCCACGGAGTGTGTTGAAAAACGAGGCGATAGCCTAGTTTTTTAACTCACTTCGAGGTGTTTTTAAATCAGATAATAAACGGCTTTCGAGTGTATGGTATAGCGTCTCAAACAAATCAGTATTTAAAGAGAAATTTGAGGTAAAACTTGTCTTAATTTATGGGCGTTTACCACATTTCACAATGTCTCCGTAAATGATTTCATTATGTTTTCCTCAGGAGTATTAATGCGTTTGAGAAACAAGTTTGAGTGTTTCATCACTCGACCGAAATGAACCCAGATGAACACGCTAAACGAGTTGTTGATATTATGGCATCTCAATCGAGCGATTTCAATTGAAAAATGCGAATTAAAATAAACCTTCATCATGAGATTTTATTCATGAGTGTAAAATGTATTCATACAGTAACTTGTTTATTTTGCATAGATACAATTATCTACAGAATTAGAGGAACACTGGTTTTCATCTAATATCTTGTGTTTTACTGTAGTATCCAACTTCAATCAGGTGATTGAATGAACTGTTGTAATTGAATGATTATCATTATGATTTGAGATTTTTTGTACAGAATGTCGAGTCATCCGATTAGCTAACAAATCAACCTGTATCCATAGATTTACAATAGTATATTTTTGGATGTGTCTCATTTGTATTCTTGTGGTAGCTAGAAAATTCTTGTCTATTTATGAACCTGGATTTGTGTGTTAAAATATGCTCTTATTATCTTATTATAAACTGACATATATTGCTGGAATCAAGATGGACCATGCAAGAACACCGCTGCCAAACGTTTTGCGCATGCGCGACGCCCAAGCTCGTCCTAAAAAAGAGTGGGAAAACACTGAAATATTTGGACTGGTTTGAGAGTCCGACACAAAAGTGAAAATTATAAGCATACTGTCACTGATTTCAAATAATAGACTCATTATACTGGATAGAGCATCTGGTGCTCGCTGTGAAGTCGGAATAAATTAGCGGCGGCCATTTCAGGTGGGACCCACTTGGTTTTCATACAGCCACTTTTAAGTTCTCCCATATAGCGACAGATACATGTCACAAAAATTTAGCTGGTTTTCGTTAAAAATCCGATCATTTAAAGCAAAAACCAGAGGCGAAAACTATGATTCAAGTCAATATTGTGGGTCCCACTGGATATGGCCGCCGCGAGATTTTTAGCCTCACTTCCGACTTCAATTTTTCAATTTTTTTTCACGCGCGAAACAATAGACGCTCTATCCAGTATAATCAGTCTATTATTTGAGATCAGTGCATACTACCAAAAAGATAAGGTAGGTAATTTGTGCATGGCTTCTTTGTCAATATTGTAACAATGTTATTCTGAAATTATCCCTTCGTAATTTTCTTTACCCTTTTTTTAAAACACAAATGAATAGTTGAGTCTGAATTAAGTCTTCAGCTAGTTCCCATTTCTATTGCAATGTTTACTCTAGCGAATTCACCCATGCGCGAACGTTTGGCAGCGGTTGGGCAATAAGAGGTAGGGGCAATAGTCTCATGAAAGGCAATAGTTCAATGGGGGGGGGGGTAGTCCCATGGGAAGCAATGCTACTTAATATTGTGAAAAACAAACATTTCTGAATTAGACTAATGATTATTGAATTAAATGTGCCTATATGGGAGTTATTCTGGTTTCTTTCTTTTTTTATCCAAGCATTTGAAGGTGGTTATCCAAGTGAAAATGACAATATTCCTTCTCAGCGTGGTGTAAGTGAACATACAGCTGAAGAACCAACATCTTCAGCACAGCCTGAAACAGTTCCTGGAAATATTGCCATCATGAAGGAACAGATGAAATCGGAGAATTTACATAAAAAGTCGAAAACATCGGGTACAGTTCTTCTCACTTTCTAGTAAATACCATGAATAAGAGTACAAAAATCCGACAATCCATTAATTTTTTTGGTCAAATCCGTTGTTGAACTTTCCAAATTCGCACGATTCATGCAAATTTCGTTTCGACACGTTGACAATTACTTGAAGGTTGACTCGTCTAGCTATGAGATATAATTTGATTGATAAAAGACAAAATCCACAATCCGAGACAAGAATGAGATCCATGTTCCATAGAAAGTTACAAGAAAAATCTCAAAATCTATAATCCAAGGTCAACTACAGTTATCTAATCTCTCGTTTGGTTTTAGATAAAATGTCCATTTTTGAACCTGAAAGAAGTTGTGTAAGGAAGACCTTGAAAATTACTAGCATCGCTCCAGATAAACTCCGGGAAATATGCAACCTTTTAAACATCATCCGTAGTTTGGGAGGCGATTGGCGCAGCCTTGCGGGAGAACTTGGCTATACTGCTCTGCACGTAAAGACATTTGAACTAACGAGGGATTCAAATGGGCCAACTGGTGATCTCCTCCTTCAGTGGGACGGGATCGAAGGTCATTTTGCTGACGAAATTCTCAAGATCTTGAAAGGAATGGAGAGAGCTGATGTATATACGGTGTTGGAAGCAGAAATTAAGAAGAAATGTCAAGGATGTAATTGTGAAAACTGTAGAAGTACTCGATAGAATGCTCTAGGGGCATGTCTAGGGGTCATTCTAAGGCGTCCATGTTTCAATGTAGTGTGAACACAATAATATAAACGAAATTCATAATAGCGAACAGTCTGAAGTTTTTTTGTCACTTTATATTAGTGATAAAGAACACAAACCGTAAAATAGAAACCACTACCAGAGTAAAAGCGATCTCCACGCTCTCCATTTTTAGCGATCGGTCTATTTATCCTTGTAGTTAAATACATATTTTCCATTTGGTAACTTTCTAGTTTTTTGTAGTACTTACTCAGTTTAATAACAGTGTTAAGATTTTTGAATTTAGATGTTACTGGCAATAGAATTTTATTTGATGCATGTACGTCAACGAACCAAATTTTCGAACTATGAAAATGTCGCCCAACAAGGTTTCAGTCTATTCGCTATTGCAACACAATAAGCTCAACTATGGCTTTGGATATGAAAATTAATGAATGTAACATATTCATCGTTTTCTGGGTTGTTTTGGGTATAAAAAATGTTTAAAAAGGGGGGGGTCCAAATCCGCCAACGGGGGTCCATATTTACTATTAGATTTGGACCCCCCAGTCCAACTAGGAGATTTGAACAAGGGGGTCCAAATCTACTGGGGGTCCACATCCACTGTGACACCGGTACCGTGTAAACGTAGCCTAAAAACTTACATCTTTCTTTAAAAATGATAAAATGTGCCATTAAAAACTTGTTTTGAAACTTTTTAAAATTTCGCTCAAAGGTGTTGTTATAACGCAGGAAAGCAGTATATCTAGCTTGAGAAAACAGCCGCCTTAGTGGCTCTTCTCGCTGCGAGGGGCCGAGTGAGCAAGAAGTGGTGGCTGTTTACTCAAGCTACAGTATATCCAAGCTTCTAAGCATGGTCGACTAAGTGAATACTATATAGACAATCAATCAATCACCAATCATGTGAAGGAGTGGTTTTTGCAAATAAACTCTGTGTAATCGAAGTTTAAACAGCTCAAAATTCTTAAATGTAGTGCTATTCACACTGCATGAATTAGACCACCACATAACATAGTGTGCGATGCAACCCATTGGAACCCATTACTGATTCCTGACAATAATGCCTGGTTTATCGTGAAAATGACTTCGTGAGACGTTACATTTGTGTGTGTTTTGACCAAAATTGTGAACATTTGCACTGCAGCTATTGTCGTATTTCACTTACCTCAAAAGTCTGCAACAGGCTGTTTCATCTAAAAAAGAATCTTCAGGCAGATGACAATTTTCGAAAACAGGGGGTGCTTATATCCTTCCTGCCGAAATGTGGGAGTGTGGGGGCGAAACAATACATGCATTCATGGCTTTTGTTGTGCTGTTTGCGCGGAATTTATTTCGATGACGACATTGACTGATAATTTCTGCTCTTTTGTTGAGTAAACAATTCTTGTTTTTATCTTTCAAAATATAAAATTTTTCTTCTAAACATAAGTTACATAATTTTGAACCTCCCGTGTACAAAATAGAATGTTTTCAAATTTGCCAATTAATACTAAAATCCTTATTGTTTTCTTTCAATGCCCAAATATATTTTGAAAGTTCGGTGTCGTTTGCATGCTTTTTATGCTGAAAAGATTTAGTGTGGTTGGCCAATCTCTCTTTGAATGTGGTTGAAGTCATGCCAATGTAATTCTTGATTGTGTTTGTGTTGTTTCCTGTGACTGTTGCTTTGTATACTATGTCCCTAGTCATGCATTGTTTCTAAGTGGATAATTCATGTTTTTCCTACAATTGCAACTGCTAGTGTCCTTATCCTGTGGCATGTTATTCCTAGATATGCGTGCATTGTGTGTATTGATTTAACATTGTTCATGCAGCTGTAACTTACTTTGACTGTGTTTCTGTTAAAAATCTTATGGAGCTTGTGGTGTGGTGGGAAGTGCTTGTCAATTAGGTTTAGGAAATTACGTCCTATGTTTGTGCTTACACTCTTACTAAAAGGTGGGTTGAACCAAGTGATGTTGCGTTGCCTATTCCTGCGTGGTTGCTGTGCTGTGTGCACAGTCAATGTCGTCATTGAAATAAATTCTGCGCAAACAGCGCAACAAAAGCCATGAATGCATGTATTGTTTTGCCCCCACACTCCCACGTTTCGGCAGGAAGGATATAAGCAACCCCTGTTTTCGAAAATTGTCATCTGCCTGAAGATTCTTTTTTAGATGAAACAGCCTGTTGCAGACTTTTGAGGTAAGCAAAAATCTATATTTGCTCTAACTATATATGTTATCGAGCACTCTTTGCATTTGGTAGAGCAAAACCCACACGTATATATATATATATATATATATATATATATATATATATATATATATAACAATCGAAAAATAGTAAGGTTAGATATACTGCCGAAACAGGAGTCTAACGTTTCGAGTGAAGGCCCGAATTATATATATATATATATATATATATATATATATATATATATATATATATGTCATTATACAAGTCATTAACTTGTTGCAATTATAACGACGAAACGTTAGTAAACTTAGGCTGATGCAGTATTGAAAAAAAAACGAATACCAATACCAGAAAAAAAAATACCGATAATACTGATATATTGATATTTCACCACAATAGAAACTTAATTTGTATTTTCCTGCTAAACAACAAAAACATCGCGGGTTTTCACAAAAAAGTTCACCTTTTTTCATAGTGTAACTCTGGCTTTATTTCAGATAATACAACCTGTTCCGCAGCCAGAAAAACCCGTGTTTTTCCGTTGCGGCAAAGTCTACAGAAATAACATTATCCAATTAAGATAAAAATACTAACAATTGCACGAGTCCGATGATTTGGCTCCGTGTTGTTTGTTAATGGCTATACTGTATTAAACATTCGATGTTAGATTCCGTTAAATTAAAGTTTTGTTACAAATCTAGAAGTTTTAGATATTAATAAATTATTAAGTTCAGCAATCACATACTTTCTGCAAGAAACACCAACATGTTTGCTTTATCAGGTTTCAACTGGGCTCGCTGTGGAGTTATAACCTGACCGGCTTTGCTGAACAATCTCTCAGACGGCGAACTGCTGGCTGGAATCGCAAGATATTTCCGTGCAAGCTGACTGAGCATGGGGAAGTCGCAAACGTGACACTTCCACCACCGTAGAGGGTCGTCATCCCATCAATAGTTGGAATTAGCGATATGACATTTTTAATAACATAAACGCAATACTGTAGTACCATACTGAAATTTACCGATAATGTCGAAAATTTCGGTATTATCGATATATCAATATTTGAAAATTGAAATACCGAGTAATCGGTATTTGAAAAAACCTGATAATTATTGATATATCGATATACCGCATCAGTCTAAGTAAACTTATTGAAAAATGTTTTGATTTTGTGTTTCATTATGGCACTACATTTAAGAATTTTTAGCTGGGCTCTTATCTTTATAAAAGTAGTGTGCTGCGTAGGCAGTGTAGATGTTACACTACATTTTAAGATGTTACACTACATTATAAAGACATTACGTTACATTCTGAGGCATTACACTACATTCTAAGATGTTAGGCTACATTCTAAGATGTTATGTCACATTACATTATAAGACATTATGTTACCTTGTGCACTATCAAAATTTTTATGGTATCCCATTGGAT
This sequence comes from Corallium rubrum, assembly GCA_964035015.1. Taxonomy (NCBI): domain Eukaryota; kingdom Metazoa; phylum Cnidaria; class Anthozoa; order Scleralcyonacea; family Coralliidae; genus Corallium; species Corallium rubrum. Next base: position 4,759,059 of record OZ036014.1, read on the forward strand.
ACTGAAGTTAAGACTTCTAGTTTCCAAAATGAAAATCTAGTATCCCGTGGACATTGGGATACTGCAAAGTAATGCTGTGCGGTTCCAGAATTTTCACCTCAGTTCCAGTTCCAGTCTTTTTGGGGTAAAAGAACCTCGGTTTGGTGCCGGTTTCGGTACTTTTATAAAAAGAACAATTCAACAATTCAAAGCATTTGCTCAACAAATTGTAATGATAAAACTTCAAAATGAACAACTTATAACAAGTTAAATGAAACACAACAATTATTTAAAAAAAATGTCTTATAGTTATAACTCTGAATGTCTTTGATGTATCAGGGTCTCCCGTCACTGATACACGTGGAAAACGAGGTTTTACATGGAAAATGAAACTACCAATTCTTCCGGTTCTTTTGCGCATGTTCGGTTCCGACTTCCGGTGCCAAAAAAAGAACCGAACCGACCGAGTTTTTCGGTTAACCGCACAGCTCTACTGCAAAGTGCAAATTTCAAGTCCATGCTCTATCATCTCACCTTCTCTTCAGTATCAAATATTGTGTATTAGTTCTTGTTCTTTAGCAGTTAATCTGTTCTCTGATTCATATTTCTTGCCATTAATATACGTCTCAACATCTTTCACTGTGCATGGCATCTCGTGTGATGAGAGCTCACATAACACCTACAATAAATATAAAGAAAAACACAGCACTTTTAACTTCTGCTATTAAATGATTTATACCGGTAATGGCCGTATTTTGCTTTTATACCACTTACATTTCTTCAAACATACACTGTCTACAAAAATAGAGTGCTGTGCAGGCAGTGTTTTAGAGAGATCAAAGTGGAAAGGTGGTAAACTGCTGAGAATAGTTTTGGTAAAATGGTTTAAACAAATTACAAATACATGTACTTCATTCTAAGAAGGCATGGAATATGCCAGCAAAACTATTATAAAAACCGTTGAAACAGTTCCCAGGTATTGACTAGACAGAAATAAAGCTGTTAAAATACATACCCTGCATTTTCCTTGCTTTGTTGTCGTTATTTTAAGACTTGGATGACTTTCCAACATCTTCTCGACTTTCTTCGTTTCGTCCGCCATGCTTGTTCTTGGTAACCACGCCTGCCCACCTGTTTCTTAGGCCGGAAATGGTTTCTTGGAATGTTTTAAACTAATAATTCAGTAATTTGATACTTTCAAGACGTTTCAAAATTTGTTACCTTTTGTATATTGACTTTACAGTCAGTATATTATATAGAAGCAAGATATTTAGGATGGCAGGTAAAGCTCTTAATTAATCCAGTAAAGTCGTACACTTTCACTTTCACTTTCACAACCGTGCTTCCACTCTGGTTTATAATTTCATTTGTACATACACATAATTTGAATGCTAATACTGTAATAAGTAAACGCTATTCGTCAGTGATACTATCTAATATTGGTTTGTCTGTGGGACTGTGGTAGACTTGCTCCAAGTCGGCCTCTTGGTTGTTTCGAGAGGGGTTTGTTTTATTTTGATTTAATAAATACAGTATGTGTGGTGGGAGGCAATACGGAAAATTGGCAAGGCGGGCGAGTGAAAAGCCTGTTCGTTCGCCCGCCTTTTCGCTCGCCCCACACACATACTGTATTTATGAAATCAAAATAAAACACCTCGAAACAAACCCGTCTCGAATCAAACAAGAGGCAGACTTGGTGCAAGCCTAGAACTGGCTGTGGCTGCGTCGTGATTTGCGGTTCATGTTCGAGTTCAATCGCCCGTCAGTATATTAAAGGTTTCCCCTCTTTCTTCTTTCAAGATTGCTTCCGATTTCGTTTTCATAGCTTTTTCTTTTGTGAGCTTTAAGTTTGGGTTCTCATCTAAACTATGATTAGGGTTTAGGATTGGATTTTATTTATATTTTCTTTAGGTTTTATGTAATATATCATACACGAGAAGCCGTTTATTATCTATTTGAAAACACCAAGATGTGTGTAGTCAGGGGCGGTGTGGCGCACTGGCAGATTTCCCGGTGGGCCCCGATAATCTGTATACCTTGTGGGGTGAAACGCAACGGGATCCATATTGTATGATTTAAAAGCTGGTATATTAGGTGGTTGAATATGTCAAACAAACCAAACGGAGGAGAATGTTTAAAATCGTTTAAAACATCGCTATCCATTGTAAAAGGATCTGGCAACTGAATATCATGAACTAGTAAGCGACGACTTATGTTCAACTGTTCTTCGTCCTCGTTAGCCTGCGAAGCAGACGGTTGTTTTGGGGGTGGGTTTATATTTGGGGTCGTGGAATACTGGAGGCGGAAAACCCACATAGCCATAGGCGGAATTACCCGCCAGGCGGAAAACACGCGAGGCCCCCGCGGGTTTTCCGCCTCGCGTGTTTTCCGCCTGGCGGGTAATTCTGCCTTTGCGGGTTTTCCGCCTCTGGTATTCCACGACCCCAAATATAAACCCCCCAAAAATAAACCCACCCCCAAAACAACCGTCTGCTTCGCAGGCTACGTCCTCGTTGACTCGATTGATTAGCGGGAGTTTCATCTCCTCAACAGCACATGCGATGGCTACTAGCCCAGGTTTGAGATGACTGTTTACACTAACCCCTTTATTTTGAAGATACTTCTTCAAATCCGCCAATTTTGCGGCCTTGAATTTCTTTTCTAAATCACTCCTATCCATATCTATACTTGTTTAAAACCATGGATAAAACGTTTTGAAATTTGAAGATTGATCCGAGATTAACCGAATATCTAGAGACAATAGCGTCAATACCGCGATTTCGCAATGTTTGTCCGACTTTTCCAATTAGCGAGCACATGATACCCCGCATGACGTTAAACGCCGAAGTTATCCATTGGAAAAGTAGGACACTGTGGCCCAGAGTTAGACTGCAACGTCTGCCATTTGATTTTAGTTTTGTGGCCAAGTTGTTCGCATTTGTGATAGTAAAAGACGATATTTCGGAAGAGCTAAAGTAACTTCCAACGCACAAAAAAAACGAAAACGTTGCTCTTTGTACCCGATCTGTCCTACTTTCTTCATTAATTTCCATGGTGATGTCTCCCGTTGCGTTTGACCAAAGATATGGATTGCTGCCAGCATAAAACTTGAAGTGCAATTTAGATTATGGAATACTGCAGTTCTATAGCGTTTCGAGCTAAGGCCTTAGAGAAACGTTCAATTCATTTCATAAACCCAGGTCAGCAGACCCTACTTATTCCTCGCAAAGCGGGAGAAAAATAGGGTCCGCTACAGCAGGCTAGTCAAGAGCCCGCCAATTCCGTTGTAAAATGATGCGCGCGCAATACCCTGAAATTCGCCTATAGACGACTTTCACGATCATGCGCAGTAGCAACAAATATTCAAATTTTCGTCGGAGATAAAAACAACTGTTTTAGCTGGAACGAGCATATTGAAAATAGTAGAAGTGCAAAGTTTGAAACGAATTGCTTAACAAATGGAAAAAGTTTCACAAGCGGAAAGTTGACCATTCCAACAGGGACTTATTAGTGATTTAATAGGGATTTTGGCTTGGCGGGCGGGAGTTGCACGCCAAGCCAAAATCCCTATTAAATCCCTAGTGGAGAGCAAAACTTCCGAAGAGCGTAGCTTTCGCACTATTCGTCCGATTTATATTAAACTTTGCACTTTTACTATTTTTAATATGATCTTTCCAGCTAAAACAGTTGTTTTTACCTCCGATGAAAATTTGAAGTAAAGTTGCTACTGCGCATGAGCCTGAAAGTCGTCTATTGAAAAATGCAATTAAATCTTCATGAGACTTTATTCATCATGTGTGTAAAATTTATTCATACAGCAACTTGTTTGTTTTGCATAGATAATTGAGATCTTAAGAACTAGATGAACACCGCTTTTCATCTAATATATTGGGTGGTATACGATTTTAGCGTGTTTTTATACAGAATGTCGAGTCATCATTAGCTAACAAATCAACCTGTATCCATAGATTTACAATAGTAATAGTATATTTTTAGACTCGGTTTCCAGCCTTATTTCGGGCTGCGACCCGCCCCCGCGGGTAAAGTTCCGCGAGTCGAGATAAGGCTGGAAATCGAGCCTGGTATATTTTTCGCTGCCAAACGTTTACGCATGCGTGAATTCGCTAAGTAAACATTGCAAGAGAAGTGGGAACTAACCATGGCGACAACAACCAGACAGGGAAGACCAAGTAAGACTCGGCTATTCATTTGTGTTTTAAAAAAAGGGTAAAGAAAATTACGAAGGGGTAAATTTAGAATATGTTACAATATTGACAAGGAAGCCATGCACAAATTACCTACCTTATCTTTTTGGTAGTATGCATATAGTTTTAACTTTTGTGTCGGACTCTCGGACCAGTCCAAATATTTCAGTATTTTCCCGCTGTTTTTCGCTCGGACGTCGCACATGCGTAATACGTTTGGCAGCGGTGTTGCTGGAATATTATTATGGCCCTGAAATGAAGATGGACCGGGGGGCAAGAGTCAATTCCTTGTACCCAGGCTCTTTAGTCAGTGAAGCGCTCAGTGACAAGAAAGAGTCTCATGGGAGGCAATAGTCCAATGGGGGGGGGGGGGGGGGGTAGTCCCATGGGAAGCAATCTCATGCCCAGTCTCCTCACTTTTTGCATTGGAGTTGGTCAAGGGGTTTTTTACTGGGTTCTCTGGTTTTCCTCCTTCTGCAAAATCAACACCACAGTTTCCCCAGAGAATATATTATAACCTTGTAACCTTGAGTCCTATTTGTTGTTTCTCCAGTATCTGTTAGGTACAAATAGTGTAATAAAAGTAGCGTGCTGCGTAGGCAGTGTAGAAACAACAATCGAAATATAGTAAGGTTAGATAGACTGCCGAAACAGAGAACGTAGGAGTCTAACGTTTCGAGCGAAGGCCCTAAGTCAGAGAGAAACGTAAAGAGTGTAAACAAACAACAAGCTTATATACGAAAGGTATATACACGCCCTCCATGGCTCAGTGGTCAGAGCATTGCACTAGAATCGCAAGGGCGTGGGTTCAATTCCTGCCGGAAGGCCTGTGTAGTTGCATTTTCCGCAAGTACTGGTCCCGGTTTGGTCTTAAAATGTATATATTCTACACTCGAATTTTCCTTCACCCAAAATCCTTAGAACATGCTATGTAATCGAGTGAAATGCCCAATATTACTTCTAAAAAAATTATTCGGTCCTAATCGCTGCTGACGTTATAGCCTCACAAGGTGAAGATAAAACTGATAAACAACCTGTCAATCTCACAGGTCAATTCAACTGCTACTTAATATTGTGCAAAACAAACATTTCTGAATTAAACTAATGATCATTGAATTAAAAGTGTCTATATGGGAGCCGATAATTATTCTGGTTTCTTTCTTTTTTATCCAAGCATCTGAAGGTGATTATCCCAGTGAAGATGACAATATTCCTTCATTGGATGGTGCAAGTAACGACACCACAAAAGGACCAGCATCTCTACATTCTCCATTGCCTGAAACGGGGCCACCTCCGGAAGATGTGGTCTCCATGACGCAACAGATGAAATTGGATTACAAAAAGTCGAAAACATCAGGTAGAATTCATCTCACTTTCTAAATACCATTAAACTAGCCTCAAACTTTTTTCAGAAAAACTCAAATCTTTTTTTTATCAATCATATTCTGAGTAAGGTTACTTTATTTATTTCCCGTTTTGACTTTATTATTGACATACTACTGTGTAATATTTGATTTTTAATGATCTTCTAAATCTTTTTTCATAATTTTGTACTTACTTAACTCCAGGAGGAAGTCATAGTTATTATAAGCCCCAAGGTTTTTTCTGTAACTTCCTCACCACTGGTCTACTACATCTGTTTTCAACTACTTTTGTAAATCTTTTTTGTGGTAAATTCAATAAAATTCAAAGATAAATTTCAAACAGTACAAAAATCCAATAATCCATTATTAAGTTTTTTGGTCAAATCCGAATCCACATCATTTGTTCTTTCCCTCGTGACAGTGACAATAAAGATACAATTTGATTGATAACAGACAAAATCCACAATCCAAGACAGGAATAAGATCCAGGTTCCGTAGCAAATCACAAGAAAAATCTCAAAATCCATAATCTGAGGTCATCTAATCTCTCGTTTGGTTTTAGATAAAAAGCCCATTTTTGAACCTGGAAAAAATTGTGTAAGAAAGACCTTGAAAATTACTAGCATCGATCCAGATGAATTCCGGAGAATATGCAACCTTTTAAACATCCCCCGTGTTCTTGGAGGAGATTGGCGTAGCCTTGCGGGAAAACTTCGTTATACTGTTCTGGATATAAATATATTTGAACAAACGAAGAATTTAAATGGGCCAACTGGCTGTTTTCTCCAACAGTGGGACAGTGACGGAGATCATTTTGCTGACGAAATTATCAAGATCTTAAAAGGAATGAATAGAGATGATGTAGTTAACGTGTTGGAGGCAGAAATTCAGAAGATATGTCAGGGATGTAATTGTGAAAACTGTGAGAGTACTCGATAGAATGCTCTAGGTGTCATTCTAAGGCGTCCATTTTCCAAAATACATGGCGATTCTAAATATATACAATGGGGGCAGTACATACTTTTTTTAATAGTTTTTAGTCAAATTATTAAAATTGCCTCATTTGTATAGGTAATAGCATGGTTTTCGAGTGCAATTTGGAAAAAAAATGCACGAGTGAGTTTTTCAAAGACTATCTGAAAATTATTTTATAAGATAACTTTATTAAAAATTGGTTGTACTAAAAATTAATTACAAAAAGTCTCTAAAAAGGAGTTCCAAGTACTAAAATAATAAAAAAAAATAGTAATAAAAATTAAAGCTCAGTTTTAAAAAATTCCAGCTGCGTTCGTATTTACTATCAAAAAAGACTATCAAAATTGCACGAGTCCGAAGGACGAGTGCTATTTGAGGTCTTTGAAAAACTCACGAGTGCGTGTTTTTTTCAAATTGCACGTCGAGAAATCGTGCTATTACTAACTTCTTATTAACCGAACGCGAGGTCTTTTTGGTACAGACCGAGCCCGTAGGGCGAGGTTTGTACACAAAGACCGAGGTCTGATATTTCTCTGTAAAGACCGAGCAAGCGAGGTTAATAAAAAGTTTATTATATGGCATTTTGAAACAACAAACATTACATTTATACCTTACATTTATACCTTACTATATGCTTACGCCATCATGGCGTGCGGTCGGAAAGTTTGGCGCTCCCGAAAACTTTGGCTTTTTTTCTATATTTATGTCACTTTTCACGGATTATATCTTTCGAAGAAATATAACTCAAGAACTTTATCAAGATATGTACTTCTTTGCGTGAGTAAAGATGCTACAACGCGTAAATTTGTTTAAATTCGTGAATTACCGTATTCGACGATTAACGGTCAAACAACAACCGTTGGCGAATTCGTTGAAATTGGCTATTGGACGGCGCCGTTTACTACTTTACGCTTCATTTGTAGCGATGATTATTTTATTATCTGGTGATGTGGAAACTAACCCTGGTCCAGAAACTAATAGCAGGCCAACTAACAATCAAACCAAATGTCTTCTGCTCAACGCAAGAAGTTTAAAAAGCTTTCATAGAGACAGCACAGCCAACGCAACCGTCTGCAATCTTCAGCGCTTCCAAAACCTTGTGTACACTGAAAATTCCGACCTCATATGTGTCAACGAAACTTGGCTCAATAAAGATATAAAGGACGAAGAAATCTTACACTCTGGATTCACGATATTTAGGAAAGATCGGGACAATCGTAGCGGCGGTGGCGTTCTTATTGCGGTCAAGACAGACTCTTTTCAATCTGTTAAGGAATTTTCACCTGAATCAGAGGAAATACAACTACTAGAGATCGTGTCAGCCGAACTGAAAACAGCTTCGAACCAAAAGCTTCTCTACTGCTCTTGCTATCGTCCACCCGATGCTGACCCAAGTTGGATGGATAAATTTGAAATTTTTGTTAACCAAGCGTGTGATCAATACGACAACGTTGTAATTTCCGGGGACTTTAATCTTCCCAACATCCGATGGGACACGGCAGTAGAAAATACATCAAGTGTTAATGAACTGCTCTTCATTGAACTACTGAACGATCACTTCTTATCACAGCTTAACAACACTCCTACTCGTGGTAACAATATACTCGACCTTGTGATTACAAATGTACCAGATCAAGTTAGTTTGACTGAAGTATTATCCCCAGATGAAGCCGCTGTTTTTACAGATCATCACGTAATCTCTTACGAGTTTTCTGCCTTCATTAAAGCACCGAAGAAGCCTATTAGATCTGTTTATGTTTATGTTTATGCAAAAGGAGACTTTGAAGGTCTGCGCGCTGCTTTAGAGGCAGTAAATTTGTCCTCAACTATAGCGGAATTTGATGAAGACATTAACCTAGACTGGCAGCGATGGAAGTATACTTTCCTAGCGGCAGTTTCCGAGCACATCCCTATGAAGAGACTAAAAGGAAGAAATCCGGTACCGTGGATCAATGGTAACATTCTCCATAAGATTAAGAAAAAAGATTCAATTCGACGAAAACTAAAAACTTCACCTACCAGACACTTACAAGAAAAATTTAAAATTATGCGCGCGGAAGTGAAACGATTGTTACGTGAAAGCCGCACTCGGTTAATAAGTCTTTATTAATGGCTTCAAGCGCGCCAGCTCTTGCTAAAACGGCTGTAGTGTCTGGTCTGAAGTCAACGTTAAGAAACAGCTCATGTCTCAGCGTGTTCGCGTCGTTCTGAAGACGTGAAAATGCTGAGAGTGGCGTGCAGAACGAGGACGGCATTGATATATACTCTTGGGAGTACAAATTATTCATTGAGTAATCATGAGTAATGATTGAGTAATGATTTATTTAACGTCATAAACACAGGATGTGGTCGCCCAATCATCCGAGCCAGAGGTTCATGTTAAAAGTGCACGACATAAACTAAGACCTAAGTGTTGATTTTACGGAGGGAGGAAAACCGCAGAACCCTGCGAAAAACCCTCGAAGCACAGAAGAGACCAACTAAACTCTACTCACATGAAATTCAAGTTCGAGAACGGAGCTATTCCCAGACGGTCACCCATCCGAGTACTAACCCCGTCTAACTGGGATTAACTATTGGTGAGAGGCAGCGCCCTAACAGCACACGCCACTCGTGCTTTCATGTTGTTTTCATTAAGAATTCTTTTGTTTCTAAAAAGCGCGTCATCGACCTTGCCGCGTCGTGGCGGATCTCAGACCCCGTTTACACGATGCCGGTACAATTTGAAAACAGAACAAAATCATGCCGTTTAGGCCTTGCGTTTACACGATACCGGCACAAAAATGACATGAAAACGGCACAAAATGAAGACGGGTTCCTTGGCGGCATGAAATGAAAACGGAACACTAACCGGTATCGTGTAAACGCCCGTGCCGTAACAGTTTGATGACGGTAATCACGATATATACGACCACAGTATTCGGGTCAGCAGTATTCACAAAGTCTTCTCAATTCTCAATGGAAGAGAATAGTCACATGCTAATGCGTCATTATATTATACCGCACCGTGTAAACGCAAGACATTTTGGCCTGTATTTACACATGCCGGCATCGTGTAAATGCTGTCTCAGTAAATAAAAAGTACATGTAAATTGTTCCAATTTAAAGTACTTTATATTAATATCTTTATATCAAGCATAGTCAATCGAGATATGTCTGGAAACTCAGCTAAAGTCTTTGGTCTATCTTTTTGTTCGCCTGTATGCATTTTTGTGCACGGTGCACGGTCACTGAACACATTGTATTTTAGTATAATGAACGAATTGTCCAATAGCAACGTTTCAGTTCAATCCCTCAACCGTGCTATTTAAATATTAATAAACCTAAAACAAAGAATGTGCACGGTGGAAGGTACGGTTCAACATAAAATCACAGCTCATTATAGGCGCTTTGAAGTTTGCCGAGTTTCCAGACCATATCTCGATTGACTATGCTCAATGTTTATATTGTACTGTACTGACAATGATTTTTTTTTATGATTTTTAAAAGAATTTTGTTTTGTGTTTTCTTAAGACAATATTAACTCAGAGCTATAGTATAGTAACTTTGTATAATACATGCATCAATAAAAACTCAAAATATGTAGAAAATGTCACCAGAATGAGAAAAACGTAAAGACTGTCAACAAACAACGAGCTTATATGGTCTTATCCTACTTTGGCCACCGTACACATTCTCAAAATAACTCAAAAGTTAACCTTGTACAATATATACTACTTTTATTTATAATTAATTAATGTTCATAATGTATTAGATATAAAAAAAATACTGTGCAATAAATTGAACTTGAACTTATCTTTACTACTGCGATTACGTAATCATTAGTCACAAACTTTGCATTAACTCTTTCTTGTCCGAATTGGTCTTTGGTATTTTATTCTGGCTAACGCCAGACGATTTTATTCACCTCTGGGGAAGCCCCCGGACAGGAATGAGTTATAAACTATCTCTTTAACTCTTTCTTGTCCGAATTGGTCTTTGGTATTTTATTCTGGCTAACGCCAGACGATTTTATTCACCTCTGGGGAAGCCCCCGGACAGGAATGAGTTAATCTTGTTTTTGCGTTAATCCTGTTAAAGCTGAATAGACCACGAGGAATAAAAGTGACAAATCACTCGACATTCAAAAAGATCTGTTTCTTATTATAATGACATAAATACAAAGGCAAAATATCTAAAAATATTGCTTCTGGTATTGAACCAATCAAACTGTCACCTAATAAGTCGTGTTACATTTATATTTATATTTATATATATACATATACATATACATATACATATACATATACATATACATATACATATACATATACATATACATATACATATACATATACATATACATATACATATACATATACATATACATATACATATACATATACATATACATATACATATACATATACATATACATATATATATATATATACATATACATATACAAACGAGCACGTGTGATTTTGTTCACGGAATTTCGGAAAGTGCTCAATACCATAAAGGTAGAGCGAATATAGTATAAGTAGGCTTACTTCAAAATGTTGAGTGTTGCAACTGTCAGTTTCACCACAGTCAATCGAGATATGGTCTGGAAACTCGGCAAACTTCAAAGCGCCTATAATGAGCTGTGATTTTATGTTGAACCGTACCTTACACTGTGCACATCCGGCTTTGTTTTAGGTTTATTAATATTTAAATAGCACGGTTGAGGGATTGAACTGAAACGTTGCTATTGGATAATTCGTTCATTATACTAAAATACAATGTGTTCAGTGACCGTGCACCGTGCACAAAAATGCATAAAGGCGAACAAAAAGATAGACCAAATACTTTAGCTGAGTTTCCAGACCATATCTCGATTGACTATGGTTTCACGCCGGGCGAAAAACTGACAGTTGCAACACTCAACATTGCGTGAAACTGACAGTTGCAACACTCAACATTTTGAGGTAAACCTGCTTATACTATATATATATATATATATATATATATATATACCGGAAAAAATGCCTAGTGGAAACACGAGGCGAAGCCGAGTGTTTTCACACATTTTTTCCAGTTGAAATATCAATATATATATATAAGTAGTGTGCTGCGTAGGCAGTGTTGAAACAACAATCAAAATATGGTATAGTAGGTTAATAGTGCCGAAACAGAGAACGTAAGTGGTCTAGACCACTTACATTCTCTGTTTCGGCACTATTAACCTACTATACCATATTTCGGTTATATATACATATATATATATATAATCGAAATATGGTATAGTAGGTTAATACTGCCGAAACAGAGAATGTAAGTGGTCTATATATATATATGTGTGTGTGTGTGTGTAAGTGTGTCAACCATACTGGCTACAGTAGCAGTACTACGAAATATATAATAGATAAATCCCGAGAACGAGGGATGTATGCTATATAAAGACCCAAGGACGCGCAGCGTCCGAGGGCTTTATATCGTATACATTTTTCCATATGGTTTTCTTTGCCCTTCAGAGGGCTTTATGCGATATATAAAGCCCTCAAAAGGACAAAGAAAACCGACTCAATAATAAATTAATGTAACAATGAGCCAATATACTCTGAGCAGCTAGCAATGGAAACGGCCAATTAGAAAATGCTGCAGTTTAGTTCCGAGCGAGAGGGATTGGCACGCGTGCGTAAGCATATTGTTTGCTTTACTTGTCTGATCTTTTAAACCACGTCTAAACAATTAGCACAAGTCAAATTCCTATGACTTAAATTTAATTTTCAAATTCTTAAGCGTTACTTTGTAATTTCAAATTCTAAATTGTAACCTTATGTATATAAAGTCCATGTAATTGTAGCGACGAAACGTTAGTTCAATAAATCTTTTCATTTTTCCATTTCTTCAATGTTATGGGCTTTTTCAAGGTAATTGCCTGGGCTTTGATACTTTTAACAAAATTACATTAGCACACAAAGTCCGACATTATTTAACGATCCATGATCGCAACACACGGTAAATTTCGAGGACTAGCTGCCGTGTTTATCGCCTAGCAGCTTATACGCTATTCTGACCCACTAGCGTGTTTACCAGCTCGTAGAGTATACTCTATATATCCTGATCTACTACACCATTTTCAGGTCAAATTCAGAAACTTCCAAACGAATTTCAGACACTTCCAAATGATATTCAGATTGTCCAAATGAATTTCAGACACTTCCAAATGATATTCAAATTTTCCAAATGGTATTCAGACATTTTCAAATGAATTTCAGACATTTCCAAATGATATTCAGACATGTCCAAAATGAAGCGAGAGGCTAAAGTTCGCTTGAACAGTAAATAGTTCGGATCAGCTGAGGGAACACATATACCTTTTTTGCCCTGCATTACTCAATAAAAAACATTCAATTGCACTCGTTGAAATAACAACATCACTTTATTATTAGCGCGAAACGACATTCAATACCGCTTCTGTAACATATCAATAGCATTGATTACATAAAGTGCTATTTTTATTTCAATAAGTGCACTTGAATGTTTTTTATTGAGTAATGCAGGGCAAAAAAGGTATATGTGTTCCCTCAGCTGATCCGAACTATTTACTGTGCAAGCCTCTCGCTTCATTTTGGAAATGTCTGAATATCATTTGGAAATGTCTGAATATCATCTGGAAAATCTGAATATCATTTGGAAATTTCTGAAATTCACTTGAATTATCTGAAATTCACTTGGAAAGTTCTGAAATTGATCTGAATTATCTGAAGTTCGTTTGGAAGTTTCTGAATTTGACCTGAAAAAGGTGTAGATGTGACTCGAACTCGAATCCAAACTCAATGATTCGGGATCCCATTTTGAACTTACATTACCTTATAAATGAAATAGCTACAATATTTTTAATACTGTACCGTTTGGTTTTATAGGAATATTTTCAATAGGAATAATTTTAAAACAACGTACAACAAATAAAGGATTAAATTAACCCCACACCCCGTCTTTTCCAAACAGCCAACCGTGTAGGAAGGATGAAGGAAGATCCACAAGTGTCGCCCCGAAAAAAAAAAAATATATATATAATTGACATTGCGGAAATCAAACGAAAACGTTTATATCGACTTGGCGACATTAGAAAATAGTGAAATATTCTGGAAAACAAGACATAAGTATTCAAAAGTGTAACTAATTCCACAAAGTAATACAAATTCAGAACTAAAAATATCTAACGACAATTGTATAATTAATCTTGTATGGACTAATCCGTGACCGGCGATGCGGGGTATAGCATATACCATTCCATCATAGAGTCACACCCTAACTCAAAACGTGACTGATTCCGAACATGGTATAGCTAATAATTTAATAGGCAAACATGACAACTTAAAATCAAAATGCGAAAGGCATTCATATAGTAATTGCCAGAATCTTTTATACCACAATCTTTTATACCAGAATCTTCAATAATTCACAACTGACTTCAAGGTTCAGTTATATACCGCGGTCAATTGGGTTCACGGTTATTGTAGGAGCGTTCTGACCTATTAAGTGGATTATAAGGAATCGATTACTGGTAATATGATACGTGGGAAGCTTGACGTCATTTCCTATAGGAAAGCCCTGTATATAAAGCAATGCAGTAACTCTCAACAGCTCAAGACTTGATGTGCTGAACTACGCGAACACAAAATATGAAGCGTGAGCTAATTGCTGTTGTGGTCGTTTTTCTTGCGGGTCGCTGGTTTTGGAGTAAAAGTGATACCACTGACACGTTTCTTAATAAGAATGTCGTGATCTGCGGTGCATCGAGTGGTATTGGTGAGCAACTAGCGTATCGCTACAGTGAACAAGGAGCACACATTATGTTAGTCGCAAGACGAGAGAATGTTTTAGAAAACGTTAAAGAGAACTGTTCCAGGCTGGGGGCTTCATCCGTGTCGTATGTAACCGCAGACCTTAGCAGCCTTGAAGGTGTCCAGCATGTGTTTGAGGTAAGCGTACCGATAGCTAAAGGCTGCATGGTGTTAGACAGAGTAAAATAGTCTGGTGTTAGACAGTGTAAAATGGTCTGGAGTTAGGCAGAGTAAAATCGTTTGGCGTTTAGAGTAAAATATTAAAGGACCGGTTTTGGCCGGCTCAAGTAGCAATACGTTAAAATACATACTGTTGTTCAAGATATTGTAATATGTAGTACACATATCATATATTGTAAGATGTACACATATTCATTAATATGTGTACATCCATTGCTCCAATATCAACCATCTTCCTGTGGTATTTAATAACAATCGTAGGGATTCGTAGACAAGCAGCATTCCCCTCGTGATAATAATTGCTAGTTAGTTATAAACTATGTTACGTCTTACGATAGTTATAACACGCTGTGATTGGTCAGTTATGGTGTTTATATCAGGCTATATAAACAGTTTCTAATAACGTGAGCGGAATATTCTTAGTTCTTATTTCATAAAGGAAATAGGAAGTATACACCCAGCATGATATGTTTAGCTAACACGAGGAGAGTTTGGGAGAATTCGAAACTATTCTTTTGTAAATTAAAAATTAAAATTAAACTCTATTCATATTCATAAGGAGAGATATAGAACAAACTCTCAGTTAAATGTAAAGGACCTATATATATATATATATATATATATATATATATATATATATATATATATGGGTATAATTATGCGTATATATGTATATGTATGTATATATGTATTATCTTCTTTTTTTATTGAATTAATGATATACTAGTAATGTGTCTTATTACTTTTATGAACAATTATAAACATATATGTTATTGTTAAGTTACGCGGAGGACTGACTTGTAAAAGCCCACTTGGGTTTATCTGGTCCTCCTTGTATCAAATCATTAGTATGAAATTGTATATGTGAATTTGAATAAATGATACAAAACATTAAAAAAAATTTTAAAATCTTACAAAAAGTTTCGAATTCTCCCAAACTCCACCTCTCGTGTTAGCATCCGGCTTAGTGGACAATCAGACAAAGGTGATCTGTTTTCGTTATTGTCGTAGAGGTTAGCCTGCGTGTAGACTTGCTCCAAGTCTGCCTCTTGTTGTTTCTAGACGGATTTGTTTCGAGATGGGTTATGTTTTGATTTAAAGGTGTACGTGTGAAAAGTGGCGACGTGGGCGAGCAAAATGGCCGTCTCGAAACAACAAGAGGCAGACTTGGAGCAAGTCTAGCCTGCGTACAGACGTTACATCCCACTAATTTGGCCCTCTGATTTGGCCAAGATCCCAAGTAACGGAATAAACATCGAGGAGCAAAGGTCGTATTGTAAGTGTCGTATTTCACTGTGATGTTTGAAGCGATTCACAAGTTCAGTCCCACATCTTTTTCGGCTGTTTGATCGTTGTCAAACAACATTACGCCGACTACAAGAGCTTCTAAAAGAATTAACAAACTCATTTTAGTCCGTGCTTTGATACAGTCTTGATTAATGCGTTGAGGCGGACCAGACAAAAAGTCTGTTGCCTTCGTCTGCGTAGTTAGACTATAGGCCTGCAGCCTGCGTGCAGACTCATATATGGAGTCTGCACGCAGACTGCAGACGCTAGTATTTCCGGAGCTTTCTATAGGGATTCAATTACCCAACCTCTCAATTACCCAAGCTCTGGAAATACAAGCGTCTGCAACAAATCCGATTTTTTGTTTGAACAATTGCACGAAGAGGGGGGTTATCTTTTGACAAAACAATCAAGACATGCACTATATACAAGATATATTAAGAAAAAATACTTTTCTCAATCAATGTTCGATTCAACAGTTTGGGATACACCATCTGGCGAGTTTTTAAAAACACTTTTATTGCTTTGAAATGAAACTGACAGTGAAGCTTGTCGGTTGGTGCGTCAGGTAAACGTTAAAAAGTTTGACGTCGGTGTTGAGCCATTTCACACTATTCCAGATACCCTTCAATGCCGCGTTAAGATGTTAAAAAGTTTGACGTCGGCGTAGCTGTTATGGTTGAGCCATTTCACACTATTCCATGCCGCAACAAAAACCTATCCGAAAATGACAGCAAAAAAAATAAAATACCTGACATTCAAAAGAAATTGACGTCAAAGGGTGAAAATTACATATTCTAAACTTATTAAAAGGGTCTATAGGTTACTACATTCTACGTTATACTATTTATAAGTACTTTAAATAAATCTATCCGCGTTTTACCCTCATATCCGCGTTTTACCCTCATATCCGTCCGTCCGTCCGTCCGTCCGTCCGGGCTAGGTAAACAACAAAACATTCAAAACGGAAGCAGTTGTAATTAGCCAATTGAATATCGCGTATAAATATTTGGCCAATCGGAGAGCGTCCCCGGAATCCGTGCGTACAGACGACATCACAGAACAAGAATTACGGAGCTGATTCATAGACGTTCTTCTCCGGGGATTCTCCAAACGTCTATGCGTAGGCTATAAAGAGGTCTGCAATGCGAACAGTTTCTTGTCTGATATATTTTACGAACCTCTATTTGTGTTCCTGTTCTATTATTACACTATTCTTGTTATCTTTTTCATTTTAACCTACTCGATAATTAAGCCAATTATCGCCAATCGGCAAACTTCAAAGCGCCTATAATGAGCTGTGATTTTATGTTGAACCGCACCTTACACTGCACATCCTTTGTTTAGGTTTATTAATATTTAAATAAATACCGTAATTATTCGAATAAACGCCGCGGCGTTTATTAAATTTTTGGCGCTTCAGGTGCGGCGTTTATTCGAGGGCGGCGTTTATTCGAGGGCGGCGTTTATTGCAAATTTTGTAACAACAACTGTGAATTTATTAAAAAACTAAGAATAAAATTCATATGTCTTTTAAATATATATAAATATATATGAAAATTGAACTGTTTACTGTCTTATATAATGACTAAGTTTCATTCTATTTCAATGTCACTGTCTCCTTCGTGGTCCGAGTCTAACAGCTGAATAGTAGGGCATGCCTCTTCAACATCGGAAGACGTGTATTCTTCAGTGTCGAAAGGATTCGTTTCTGGCTCGTCGAGAATATCCAGTTGTGATTTCAGGACGGCTTGTCCAGTGTTGCACGGCTGTCCCTCCTTGAAACAGTGAATCGCATCATCTTCTGAGCCGTCAACTGGAAGGTTCAATGCATAAGTACCGAATAAACGCCGCGGCGTTTATTAAATTTTTGGCGCTTCAGGTGCGGCGTTTATTCGAGGGCGGCGTTTAATAATATTTTTGCTTGTCCCTGCGGCGTTTATTCGAGGGCGGCGTTTATTCGAGGGAGGCGTTTATTCGAATAATTACGGTAGCACGGTTGAGTGATTGAACTGAAACGTTGCTATTGGACAATTCGTTCATTATACTAAAATACAATGTGTCCAGTGACCGTGCACCGTGCACAAAAATGCCTAAAGGCGAACAAAAAGATAGACCAAAGACTTTAGATCGATTGACTACGAATTGACTTAATATTAAATGTTTCGTTTATAATAAAGATGACAAAAATAAAATATATATCAAAACAACGAAAGTGGTATAGAGGAAATATTTTCATTTAGAGAAGGTCGAGATTTTGAAGTGAGTAAGCTCTCGCGAAGAAGGAGTTCAAGATTAGAGTTAGAACGAGAGGAAGATAGTATGGTGAAGTCACTTGGTGAGATGTTCTGTTCAGTGCGGTGGACATGTGAGAGAATTCCTGAGAAAGACGAAACGGTTCCGTTTCTTTCCCGTCAAAGGCGAAATTCCCAGGTGTTCTGAGATTCGCGTGTGAAGATGTCGGCGAGTTTGGCCGACATACAACGCTCCGCAGCATTGACACGTGTACTGATAAACAACACGCGATCTCATATAGGCATCTATAGAATGCCTAAAATGCCTAAAAACATTTTTTCCTGTTGAAATTGCGTCATTCGTATTTCTCTATTTATTTTATAAAATAACTAACCATCTCACGAGGTAAAACTAAAACCAAGGAGAAGCCACCACCAAAGTGACGGTTAACTTTAAAAGTGGTGTGGTGTGGTGTGGTGTGGTGTGATGTAGTTTGGTGTAGTGTGGTGTGGTGTGATGTAGTTTGGTGTGGTGTGGTGTGATATAGTTTGGTGTGGTGTGGTGTGGTGTGGTGTGGTGTGATGTAGTTTGGTGTGGTGTGGTGTGGTTTGGTTTGGTGTGATATAGTTTGGTGTGGTGTGATGTAGTTTGGTGTGGTGTGGTGTGGTTTGGTTTGGTGTGATATAGTTTGGTGTGGTGTGATGTAGTTTGGTGTGGTGTGGTTTGGTTTGGTGTGGTGTGATATAGTTTGGTGTGGTGTGGTTTGGTGTGGTGTGATGTTGGTTGGTGTGGTGTGGTGTGGTGTAGTGTAGTGTAGTGTGGTGTGGTGTGGTGTGGTTTGGTTTGGTTTGGTGTGGTGTGATATAGTTTGGTGTGGTGTGATGTAGTTTGGTGTGGTGTGGTTTGGTGTGGTGTGATGTTGGTTGGTGTGGTGTGGTGTGGTGTGGTGTGGTGTGGTGTGGTGTGGTGTGGTGTGGTGTGGTGTGGTGTGGTGTGGTGTAGTGTAGTGTAGTGTAGTGTAGTGTAGTGTAGTGTAGTGTAGTGTAGTGTAGTGTGCGGTGTACTTGGACATAAGGACTTGTGATTTGACTTGTCAAACAAGACTGTTCCCTTTTCGTTATTATTTTCTACAAAATTATTTCATGTTTACTCTACTTCTTTCTCTCCTAGGAAAGTGGAAAGCGTTTTAGAACGATCGACGTTCTGGTCTTAAACCATGTATTATTTGAAGTAAAATCTTGGCATGGTGGAAGAGATTTACGTGACGTGAAAAAGTCGTTTGACACAAACGTCATAAGCTACATCAACCTGGCTACGTTATTTTTAAGTAGTCTCCAGGCCTCTCACGGTCGTCTCGTAGTCATCTCCTCAGGTTTAGGTGTGGTGACCTACCCCTATTTCGCTCTTTACTGCGCCAACAAACACGCATTACAAGGTTTCTTTAGCTCGCTGCGTCAAGACCTCGCTCTGGAGAGAACTGGAAACGACGGTGTGTCCATCACGATTAGCATCCTGGGCGCCATCGCCACCGATAAGGCACGGGAGGTGAGTAAAGGCAACCCGGTCGCAGGCAAGAACGGGTGGAGTCGTGGCTCTGCTGTCGACGCATCAGTAGCTATTGTGGAGGCCTCGTTGCGCCGGGAACGTCAAATGTATTTTCCAAAGGCAATTATTCTGCACGAAATGTTAAGCTTTCATTTTCCAGCTTTCACTGAGAAACTCATTCGGTACGTGTACGGCTTGAACAGTTAACTGTGCTACATTGCTAAGTGATTGGGGTGATGTGTTAATATGTACAACCGAAAACAGTTTGAGATCTACTCATTTAATGATACGAATGGTCTCCAAACAGAAATGTTTCAATACTATCTATGTAAATACATAAATATAATAATAATAATAATCTTTATTTCATGAGGGTTTTAAACCTAGTAAGCCTTAGCTTATCAGCCTTATCTTCCCTAGGGCCCATATATATACAACGCAATGTAATACAAATTGAAAACTGCACTGTTAAGGTAATCCAATGTAATGAGTGAAATACCATATAATGTAATGTAATACAATGTAATGAAATGTAATCTTTGCCATACTTCTTCAGAGTACTGACCACTGCTTAAAACTACCGACCGCTGCCGAGACGCAGACTTTAGACGTCTCACCGTGACTGCTGCCACTGTTAAGGCTTGGCCAAACGCTTTCAACATTTCATTCAACATCGTTCAACAATGTTGAATTCAACATGTTGAAAGCGTTTGGCCACCCCTGTGGAATTATGTTGAACGTTGTTGCATGATGTTGAACGAAATTTGAACATGTTCAAATTTTCGTTCAACATTTCTATTGTTCTCAAAATGTTGAAAGGTGTTGAACGCACTTGGCCGCATTTCATTCAACTTTGTTGAACAGAGACATGCGCAATGCGGGATATTGTCGATTCTAGCTTTTGTGGTAGCCCGCGTTTAATTAATTGTCATTAGTATAAATACACAGGTGATTATAGAAAATCACGCACGCTGATTGGTCGAGGTACTTCGGATTAATTCTCGATAATCACCTACAGCGTTTATTCAAAATGGCCGCCAGCCAAAGTTGTCAATGCGCAGACAAGGAAATTAACAATTTTAAAGAAAATGCTCTTCCTAAAAGTACGAAAATGTGTATTTATACTAAAACAATTATTCGCCTTGGGCTCAGTGAATATCGGTGAATAAGAACCTGGACTTCGTCTCGGTTATTATACACCGATATCCACCTCGCCTTCGGCGAATAATTGTTAATTCATGAATGTTGAACGATGTTGAATTCATTTGGCCACTCGTGATTTCAACATTATTCAACATCGTTCAACAATGTTGAATGATGTTGAATGCGATGTTGAAAGCGTTTGACCAGGCCTTTAGCGCTTCGCATTTGTTGGTTAGCCAATGTTTTGCTGAAAATCAATACCTTCTACCTGAACAGTACCCACTTTGGCAGACGCTAAATTGTTTTATGGAGTGTTTAAAAAGCTGTTTTGACATTAAACCTTCTTTCACTAGTAAAAGTTCCTCACGGGATGTAACCCGCATACCCGCAGCTTTTTCCCAGCTCTGAGCATCACCCACTTTTCTACTCACGCCTAGCCCGGCAAACCACGAGAAAACACGCGTTTCATCAGTAAAATTATTTTATAAACTATAACATTAACAGTAAATGCCAGGGATACAACCTCGTACCCAGGACCTTTTCTCCTCGTCACTAGAGAAGAAAGAGCCTGGGAACAAACTTGGGGTACGCAAGATTTTGAATCACGAAATAACTCGCGGTAATTAATCTTCAGTTAGCCCAGGCAAAATCTAGTAATTTATTAATCTATTTACAATATTATTTGCATCATTCGATCTATTCGGCGACCAAGCAACGTAAATATCAGCAAAAATCGAAAGCCAATTTTAGTTCAATAAGGTTCAAAGTCTTGTTAGCGAAGACGTCGAAGTCGTTGTAATTCAGTGGAGGTTTAAACTGCAATGATTTCAGCTAACGAAAGCTTTGGCGGTCATATTGGAATGATGCGTACCAGTGTGCTTTGCAGTGCCAAGAACCTTTCCTTAACGACTAGATGAGGCTAGCTCGACATACGAATGTTCTACAGGAACTAGCAAAATATCTGTGAAAGTAAAAAATGGATAAAATGTCAGTGTACTTGTCCTGTATTTTAGAAAGAACTTTATCGCAACTTAATGCTATCTGATCACTGAAAAACTTGGACGACAGTACAAAAACGTTTTTTTTTGTTTTTAAATATTGTAGAGCATAATGTAATGTGGAACATGATGTCTAACGGAACGCATGACGCAATATATGACGTATGATGCAATAAACGACCTAATACAGGTACATGACGTAATGCGTCACGTAATACATACGCAAAAACGCACAGTCTGTGTCAGACCTGATGCAGAATGATGTCAGATCTGTTCAGAAAAAGTAGCGATCCCTGATACAGCCTGTTGCAGTGTCAGCTATGATACACCTATGATATCATATCTGTATCATACCTCGCACACGGCACACTCTGTGTCAGACCTGATGCAGAATGATGTCAGATCTGTTCAGAAAAATGTAGCGATCCCTGATACAGCCGGTTGCAGTATCAGCTATGACACACCTATGATATCATATCTGTATCATACCTCGCACACGGCACACTCTGTGTCAGATCTGTATTCATACCTCGCACACGGCACACTCTGTGTCAGACCTGATGCAGAATGATGTCAGATCTGTTCAGAAAAATGTAGCGACCCCTGATACAGCCTGTTGCAGTATCAGCTATGATACACCTATGATATCATATCTGTATCATACCTCGCACACGGCACACTGTGTCAGACCTGATGCAGAATGATGTCAGATCTGTTCAGAAAATGTAGCGATCCCTGATAATGATATCATATCTGTATCATACCTGCAGCTACAACAGACTGTTCAGAACAGATTCTGTCCAACTGTATCAGCCTGACACGGTCAGTGATGTATCAGTTTGATATAACAGACTGAACAGGTATGTTGTCTACGGAGCTGTCGCAGTTTGTTAGAAATTCTAACTAAATGTTTATACATCAGCGCTGGTACATTCTGTAGCTGTCAGGCTGTACCAAGGGTCGCTACATTTCTCTGAACAGATCTGATATCAGAGCTGATCAGACTGTGCGTTTTTACGTGCGTACGTGACGCAATACAAATACGAGACGTAATACATGACGTAATACAAGATGTAATGCGTGACGTAATACATGACGTAATGCGTGACGTAATAAGGATCATCATCATCATCTGGTTGAGCTAGCTCGGACATTCAGCCTATCACGCCATCCATCACGGACCTGCATCAGGGTCGGAAGGTCTTCAGGGAGGCATCCAGTATCTCTACATAGTTGGTCAATGTAGGTGATTGCTGGGCGACCGACCCGAGTTTGGCCATGACGAGGGGTCCAGAGCAGTAGGACGCTTGCAAGTTCTTGTTTTGCTCTCCAGCAATGTCCAGCAAAACGCATTCTGCGCTCACGTAAAGTTATTGAAATATCTGGGATGGGTCCATAGAGCTGTGATTTAGTGGGGTGTTGTCTTCAGGAGATATTAAGAATAGCTCTCAGCATCCGAGTGTATGTGCCATCTAGCTTGGATTCAAGAGTCTTAGTCAGTGTCCAAGCTGTGGCACCATACATCAAAACAGATTCAACTGTGGCGCGTAATAGGGATAGTAGGGACTTTAAGATGTACGACGCGGCTTAAAAACGTTAAAAAGCAATGCATTTAAAAGAAGACACGGTAAATTAACTGCCGTATTTCATGTTTAAACTTGTTTAATGACTTTCAGACGCTCCAGTTCTTGCTAAAACCAGCGTTTCAGGTTTTTGTGAAAGGGTCTGGAGAATGAAATTGATGATCCGGAGGACCATCCTGCTAGAGGGGTCCTGGGGCATGCCTCCCCCCGGGAAATTTTGAAGCTCTCAAATGCCATTTCCAGCCATTTCCGAGGTAAAAAATACCATACAACTGAATCGGATATGATGCATTTTATCTTAGAATAAATCATTACACTTCAAGGTTGCCTGCATTTGGCCGCCATATTGAATTCTACCGCGCTGGAGTCTGGTAATAGTAGATTCCAGACTCCAGCGCGGCGTAGAATTCAATATGGCGGCCAATGTGCAAATTCTAGATTTAGCCGCCAGTGACGAAGAGCAAGTTTACTTCGAACATTTTCACACAAAATGGGTTTCAAAACACGCGTTGGGGAATTTGAAATCATTCATGGATTATTTCTTTATCCAGCGACGGCGAAATACAATGGAGACATGGCGAATTTGCTACAAAATCCGCTCAACCACCGGCGAAATTCGCCGTTCGCCGGCCTAAATCTGAAGGGCTGTAAAACAGCTGTGGTATCTGAGGTGAAGTCAACGTTAAGGAACGGCTCTCACTTCTCTGCGTGTTCGCGTCGTTCTGAAGACGTGAAAATGCTGAGTGGCGTTGTTTACAGAACGAGGACATTATTGGTATACAGCTATTTCAATAAACGTTGTCGATATGAGGCGTCAAGCCTACGCAACCAGACCGAAAGGGAGTATGGGTAGAAATGGAAATTCAATAGTTGGCCGGCTGGCAATGGCGAATGAAAAGTCGAGAGACTAGAAGTTTCTCGTAAAGGGCTACTCTTCCCCAAGCTAAATATTTCGACATATAGCGTTGTGTGGCGTTGTATAGTGTTGTATAACGAGCAGATACTCTCAAATAAATAGCAACTTCTTCAATTGTGATGCCGAGGTTATCAACCTTCCAAACCGCTCGCCACCGACGTCTTCACTGTAAGATCGAGGCATGACTCGATATTGTAAATCGTTATGTACATATTTATGTGCATTTATTGTTTCGGTGATTTCTACCCATACTTCCTTTCGGTCTTGACGCCTTACCGACAATGCTTATTGAAATAGTTGTATCCTCTTGGGATTACAAATTATTCAGTATTCATTCACTTTGTTTTCATTAAGACCCCGTTTACAGGGTACAATTTGAAAACGGAACAAAATCATGCCGGTATACAAATACAGCATATAACATTTCATGTTATTTTTGTGCCGGTATCGTGTAAACGCAAGGCGTATACGGCATGATTTTGTTCCGTTTTCAAATTGTACCGGCATCGTATAAACGGGGTCTACGAATTATTTTGTTTGTAAGGGGCGTCGTCGAGCTTGCCGCGTCGTGGATATTAAAGTCCCTAATGTTAGGACTACCATAAACAACCACAAACCATACATATGTATGTAGTACTATTATGCAGATCTAAGATGGAACACTACCACAGAAATTGTGCTGGATTAGGCGTTTTATATGTGAACTGAATGCACTGATCTCAAATAATATAGTCATTATACTGGATAGAGCATCCGGTGTTCGCTGTGAAGTCGGAATAAATTAGCGGCGGCCATTTCAGGTGGGACCCACTTGGTTTTCATACAGCCACTGTTAGCGACAGATACATGTCACAAAAATTTAGCTGGTTTTCGTTAAAAATCCGATCATTTAAAGCGAAAACCAGAGGCGAAAACTATGATTCAGCAATATTGTGGGTACCTCACTTCCGACTTCAATTTTTGCCACGCGCGAAACAATAGATGCTCTATCCAGTATAATGAGTCTATTATTTGAGATCAGTGACTGAATGTCGGGAAGGCATAGTTTACCGTACCGGCACAAATCCTTAGGGCTACAGAAATTGTGCTGGATTAGGCGTTTTATATGTGAACTGAATGTCCGGACGGCATAGTTTACCGTACCGGCAAAAAACTCTTCTGGTATGGTGTGAACGGGGCATTATACTTACTGGTTGTTGCTGCGTCGAAGTGGTCGCTGCCGCGCTCCTTAAAGCCAGCGGATAATCACTCTCACAAAATATTCTGTCGTTTACAAAATGAAAGCGATCCCCTGGGACGAGTCTTTGATGACATGCGCAGCACGTGAAACAATGAATGTGGTAGGCTTTGTCTTGAATTTTCATCACCATCTCCGCCGCTGGGATAAGCTTGGCGCACACTGCACATGCGCCGCTTGAACCATACAACCTGACAAAAAATACGGTAGAATATATTACAAGAAACACTTGGTATTTCAGTCGATTTAACTGAAAATCTTGAGTGTAGAAATATATACATACTATTAGGCAGCTTAAAGGGTATTGGCAATAAAAATTAAGTTTGTCCCATTTGAAAGAACTCGTCAAATGGTATAAGAAGACCTTTTGTAATTTTTCTGTATCTTTCTTGTGTTTTGAAATATTTCGACCAAAGCCATCTTGTTGTAATATTGGGTCTAATTAACTAGGAAATTGTGACGTCACAAGCAGGGTAAACCTGATGAAACTACTCCGTGGGCGACCAAATTTCCACGGAAGGCTTTTTAAATGTTGTGGGTCAATTTAAAATGGAAATAGCGCAACAAAAAATCGAGTATCTAGCTCATAATGTCATAAGGTTGACAAGATAAAATTTCACGTTACCCTGCTTATGTCGTCACATGCATAATTTTGCATATCGAAAATAATTCCAAGATGGCAGACAGCACGCTGAGTTTGGTCGAAATATTTCCAAAACCAAAACAGATACGGACAAATTGTAAAAGGTCTTCTTATACCATTTGACGAGTTCCTTCATAAGCAAATACAACGCGAACAACGCCAACGACAACGTCCTTAATACAATGGAAAGAAGAAAATGAATAATTTTCAGTCCCAAGAGTAATCTTAACGCCGTCCCCGTTCTACATACAACGTTATTCAGATCATTTTCACGTCTTCAGGACGACGGTAACTCGTGAAACGGCGAAACCTGTTAGCCGAGTTTGACTTCAAACTATGCGACAAAATCCTTTTAGAACTCTAAAACTTTTGGATGTCGAAAAACATAGTTTAAGTGTTATATCACTGGGTACGGAAATAACCACACGCTATAGTTCCCAATCTTTTTGTGCACTCCGTCACCGCGCACAAACTCGAAAAGGCAACACCGCTGCCAAACGTTTTGCGCATGTGCGACGTCCGAGCTCGTCCTTGGAAAAAGAGCGGGAAAACACTGAAATATTTGGACTGGTCCGAGAGTCCGACACAAAAGTTCAAATTATAAGCATACCACCAAAAAGATAAGGTAGGTAATTTGTGCATGGCTTCTTTGTCAATATTGTAACATATTCTGAATTTACCCCTTCGTAATTTTCTTTACCCTTTTTTTAAAACACAAATGAATAGTCGGGTCTTACTTAGTCTTCACTGTCTGCTTGTTGCCGCCACGGCTAGTTCCCACTTCTCTTGCAGTTTACTCAGCGAATTCACGCATGCGCAAACCTTTGGCAGCGGTGTTCGAAAAGACTTGTTTTAAAAATTCTTGAATTTAGGATAGCCTTTGTGGTTTTACTTTTCGTGCAAATAAATCTCAAATAGTGAAGATAAAATCGTTTTCATATATAGTCATTCAATCAAAATTAACTCAGTAGATTATTTATGCGATACAGAGCCTATTTAGAATTCAGATACACAGACAATTACCACACACAAAAAACAAAATCAAAGTTTTAATTCTACGAAGCAAAACCTTTTAATCGCACTCCCTTTTTCTCGATAAAACCCTTTTTCTCGATAAAACCCTTTTATTTCATATTAAAATGCCGAAAACATAAGGTACATTAGGAAAATTAAAATCATAGCAAAAGTTACAAATCGGCTTGTCTTTGTGATTATAGTCTATTTAAATTGTGTTTTAACCACGACAAATAAAACCTGATTATACAGCTTATGTGGGTTTCGCTTAAATAATTACACTTGTTTTAATATTTAAAATTTGATCGCAACTTTTTAATTGCGGTTTTCTGTGGGAAAATTTCGCTTTGAATTTCTGCGGTCACACACGTTGCTGTCGGCAAAGAGAGAACTCGAATTAAAAGGAAACGCTGAGTGTAATTGCGAAATTAAAACAAGGGTGGTGTCACTGATATCACAAATTGCTTTCAACTGAGCTAAAGTAAATTTTCCGAAACACACAACAGCAACTATAGTCTCTATAGCAATTGCCGTAACAAATACTAATATGTGATAACAATCGAAATATAGTATAGTAGGTTAATACTGCCGAAACAGAGAACGTAAAATTACGTTTCTCTCTGACGAAGGGCCTTCGCTCGAAACGTTAGACCACTTACGTTCTCTGTTTCGGCAGTATTAACCTACTATACCTTATTTCGATTGTTGTTTCAACACTGCCTACGCAGCACACTACTTTTATTACACTAGTATGTGATAGCCGTATATATATCTGTACGTAGGTCAACTTTAGAATTGCGAATGGATACCATAGAAGGGCAGGATTGAATAGCGAAGGACACTACACTATATTTCCAGTCAAAATGGAAATACCTTCCCACTTCTTCTGTAGTTCGTTGCATTTGCTGAATTTATTTACGGAAGCCTGAGAAAAGTTTTTTGTTGAAACTGTACATAAATAGTATAATTTTAGCTTTAAATGACATTTATTCATAATACAATGGATGTTTATCCCAAATCGATACAAACAGACGAATATACATCAAGAATTGGCGACTTTCCTCGCGCAGAAGAAGAAGTGGGAAGGCATTTCCATTCTGACTTTAATAACTATAAAATTTCCTGTTCTAATCTCGTAGCTCTCCGAGGCCATTGCGTTGAACAAAAAATTGAATATATGCAGCAAAACAAAAAAGTAACTGAAAAGTTATGAACTTCTGACATTTTTTGGCAATGAAACACTGATGAAGAACTTTTTATTCTGATGAAGGCGTCGCTATATATAGAAACGCTGATATTTCCTTGCAAAAAATCACGACAGTTCATTAAGCCCATTCTCCACTAGACGAATTTGTTCGCGCGAAGCGAATTCTCCGGAAATATGATTGGCAAGTACGAAAATTGGCGCGAAAACTAGCAGCACCAACCATTTACATTGCATGAACGGGTATTTCGATTCGATTCGCGCGAACAAATTCGCCTAGTGGAGAACGGGCTTTAAGCTGTTCGCTTAGCTCTATCATAAAACACTGCCTACTCATGGCACTATACTTGTTTTAACCTCTGCTAGCAAAGACAAAACTTCCGGAGAGTGACGTACATCTGTAAAATTATTCCCAAATACACTAAGATGATACGGTGGCTTATCCTATATCACGAAATAAAAATTCTTATGATAGATAGAAAACTATTGAAAAAGAGGGCGAAGAACTCGATGTTGATATGAACACTAAAGCTTCACGCGAAAGCCTAACAACTTTTTATTCTAGACTTCGTCCACAGGTCGCCATTTTTAGCTAAGATATTCTACGCACTCTTCCAATGGCTCAAAACGTCTCTGAAATTTACTTTAATCTTTAATGGTTTTCTGGACATCGGAATACACTGCCCACAAAGCACTCTACTTTTAGATTACTTGACGATTTTGGAAGGCGTTGAGGATATCACGCCAAATTGCGAAAATAATTAAACGAAACGACTTCTCGAAAGATGGTAACAACTCTAGCCCTCTTTACATGCATACTTTAAAAGCTATCGTTAAAAGAAAAACTAAAAAAAATATTTAGAAATTAATTGCTCAGCAAAGAAAGCATTACAGTGACATGATAAGAAAGACACATCACGAACATCAATGGTCGAGAAACTGATGAAATAGAGTAACAGATAACATCGAAGGTATATATGAATAAATGTACAAAACCGCACGTAATGGAAGTTTTTAACACAAACTGGGTTGCTATAGATGCAAATAACTCATTATTCGTAATTACAAGTTGAAATTAACATCAAAATATGTTGTTTTTGTATGACAAACTTAAATTCATTACTTTCACGACGACAAAGGCCATCTTTACTTAACACAGAAATTATATACGCATCATTTTATTAGTTGCAGAACTAAAATCCGAAAATCTATTATAATATATACACATAGCAGTGGCCCCCAAGCGAATTTATATGTAGGCCTCTGTGGTGTATACCTAAAAAACTAATTTCTGTCATAGCTTCGAAAATTAGTGGGCGAGAGCTTATAGAATTTCCGCCTAATTTAAATGTTACGTTATTAAGACATTGTGTTTCATCTCGGATTTTAATTAGAAAAGGTTCAAATGAAATACAGAAATTTGTTCGGTGATTTAAAGCTGCATTTAAAAAAACCCCATGACAAATGAAAGTAGAATATTTTTTAATATCAAAACTTGCGTCGATTGGCTTAAAGTAATAAAAAAAGGGACAACATTTGGATACGAGAAGCTGAGATGAATATATCAATAGTTTCTGTCAACTAGGCAATGCGAAAAAGTGTGCTATACTTGGACTGAAAAACCTATTTTCGGAAAAACCAATTAGTTTACGGAAATAGGATTCAACATTCGGAACATAAACAACATTAATAAACGCGCGTCGACACGACGAATCTGTTCTGAATCTGAGAATTAATTCAAACGAGAGAAAACATGTACGGACTTAAAAAAAATTCAAACAATTTATACACGATAGACAGAGGAACCCAGGGGACATTCGTGGATAACTGTGGTAATAACTGCACGAAATTAAACTGCAAGGCAGTTTGTAATCATTATCAATTCGTATCTGTCCGTTTTGCTATATATTATACTCAGTTTTATTCAACACAATGGCACGAGTATCTGGATTCGTTACATAAGTGTTTTAGATTCACGAGACAGAGATTCCAGACGGAAAACGTAATTTTGTTAAAAATATCAAAGCCCATAAGACAATTGCTTTGAAAAAGCCCATAACATCGAAGAAATGGAAAAATGAAAATATTTATTGAACTAACGACGCAAATGTAGCGACGAAACGTTAAGATTCAATAAATATTTTCATTTTTCCATTCGTTATACATACTCGTACCAGAAATTCACTACGACTACTTTAGCTTATGTTATTTAAAACGTCAGTCTAGCCACGGTTGATCGAGCGAGTGTGCCAAGTGGGTCCGCGAGCGAATTCCAATTAAGAACGTCGTAAAAACAGCAGCTTATCTAATCAATACGGGAACATCTTGTCGACAAGAGTCGAGAGGAAATTACGACATATTGGATGGATACTCCAAGCGACGCTTAATCGCGCAGTTTCCCCCGAAGGCAAACACCACGCGTTTTTCATGCGCTACATTCTGTCGTTGTTAAACTGGAAATTTTTTAAACCAGGAGGAAGATTTTGGTCGAAACAACAATACCATTAGCGAAAACACAGTTTGTCAACATACTCCTAAAAGCCTATTAAATTTCCTGGATTTAATTACACGCTGAATGTAATGGGTTTTGTCAAGAAGGAGAGCGGATAACATGTCATGACACATGCACTGACACATGCACAGCTAAACAGAGACAAATGATAGGAAACGACTGGCCAATCAGATGCCGTGGAGGAACGCGGACGAGATCTTTTTCATTAAGTAAAGACTTTCGGGTCTTTTGTTTGCGAAATGAAGCCGTCCATTACAAGGGAGATATTAAGTGGGGTTTCGTAATGAGCAATTCGGGCATTTTACATGAGTGACCGGCCAGCCAATCTCGTTCATGACAGCACCGGCGAGATTGCTATCGACTGAGAAGCTTTCAAAAAAATAAAATATAATAAACGAGGTGAATAATTCGTTCGGGGGGGGGGGGGGGGGGAGAGAAATGGGGGAAAAAATACATAACCCAAACATGTAGGAACTGATCTACGTTTGATTCGGAGAGCCGAAAGTTCATCACAAAATCGTCCGAATCAATTGTGTCATTTAAATTCGACGTTAATGAATTGGTGTGGCGTGCAAAGCCACTAAATAGCGTTGCGGACAATTGTCGGAGCGACCACGGCATAGAATTGATATATCCAGTCGGTTAAGATTACGATTGGAGAGTTTAAAATATAGGCACCGACGGCGCGGCTAACACACAGGACTTGAAATAACGTTTCGAATCTCAGTCGTGTCTTGGGGTACGGTGGCCTATATACTATAGGAGTTAACGTTAGCGTCAACTATGTCTTAGCGTCAACTACGACACCTTGGCTTATAGGGGAAATATTATGGCCGTTTATACGAAGAAAAATACAACGCGGCTTACATGATTCGTATCGTATAATAAAGCAAGCAAGTGTTGGTATAAAGGCTAGGGAAAAGGACGATTTATTTTGTAAAACTGGTGTGGGTTGCGTCTGGGTTTTGTCATATAAACGACTCTAATGCGGCGCAGATTGAGTCGTGAAAGCTCGCTTTAAGTGTTGTGTGGTTATACCTGAGATAATCTGCCCGACATAAGATCATTCCGCCTTTAGAGAAACACGATGAACCAACTTCGCCAAGTCTTACTTCACAACAGGAGCACTTTAGGCAGTCCATGTGCCAGTATTGATCGAGAGCGTGGAGAAGAAAGCGTTCTAGAATTGACCTGCCACACGCAGCACAACTTCTTGTCGTTGATTTCTCACAAGACATACCTGAAATATAACACACAGATGGTTAAGACATTGATAGAATACGTTAACACGAGAAAAAAAGCATTGCTATGAACAGTTTCCTTCCCGCCGGGCCGTATTCTCGGTCGCGAGTCAATAAATTAAACCATGTACACACGAGGCTACCTATGGATTAAGACGGAGGAATATCTTCAAACATATACTCGCTTGAATTATAAAAGACACTAGTGTGAGAGAGTGGATAGTGTGTTCATTCATAAGAGATATATTTTAGAAATACCCAATGTGATTTAGGAGCGTCTGCGAAACTCGTACAAACCTTTTACCTACACACCAAGCCATATTTTATTGAATATGCTTTAGCAAGACAATTCTCATCTTAACAGACAACATACAGATATAGATACTTACTTCTCCCCGACGATTGCATTATAATATGTTCAGAGCGATGTAGTTTAGAAATACTCAAAGTGATTTCGGTGTGTCTCTTGGAGAGCCGTTGATGTAAGCAGAGACGAAACAAGGCCGTGCCACTCTGGTGGACAAGATACAACGAAATGAACGCTATCCAGCTTTCAATGTTGTTTGTTAAATCGTACAACTGATAACAAGTTACGTTATAAAAGCTCTCATCACGGACACAGTAAATTAACCTTAATCAAGCAAGCCATCAAATCAATCGGACGTAGACAGGCGAACAACATCGTGTCTCATTGGTCACCGAACTCAGAGTTTTCCAATTAAGTTAAGAATGTTATCACCATTAAGAAGGCATGATTATTGAAATGATATAGGAGTTCAGAATTAATTAAATAATCCGTACTATAGCAACTCGCTGCTTAAATATCCCTAAACTTCCCATATACTACTCCTCTATATAAATGCATTTATAAATGGATACATATTATATATATATATAAAAATATATGACCACAAAATACTCGTTTCTGACCATACCGTTCAAATCTGAATTAAGATATTTTTTATCACTGATGCAAACATCCTTATTTCGTCATTTCTTTGTTCTTAATAGTATAAGGCCAGTATCGTGTAGGTGTTTTTTTCTTTTATGGAACACTGTATTTCATTGGTAAAGCGTTCGTTTACTTATAAGCGCAAAATTCATTTGGGTTTAATTATAAGAGCCGATAAAAGGTATTACGCCATCCAAAGCGACTGATTTGAAAAACGTTCATTATCACGTCTCTTAATCGAAAGTAAACTTGGGGCAATTAAAGAAAGGTTTGCGAATGGCACTATCTCGCATCTGCTCTGGAAAATAATTAAGTGACGTGAATGTTGACCAATCGTAACTAGGCCGCGCAGCGGGGGGAGGATTTGGACAGGACTTTTTGTGGTCATAGGCTTAAGTGCTTTTATCCCCGAGCGAGCTAGGCTGTTAGCCATTTGTTTGATTCGCCACTTTAGTTCTTAGCTCAGAGTCCATTAACGAGACAACCAGCCCATATGGTATGCATACTCCTATGTCAAAATATAAACAATAAATTCGCTGTAACTTTCTCATACACGCCTTGCCCACACTTTTCTATAAGCAAATACGTTAAGTGCTTGACTAAAAAACTCCCCCAACTCTATCAAAGCGTTTTTTAACCCGTAGAATTAAATGAATTCGCCGTTTATAAGCAATCTATTTAAGCCATCTATTTTTTTTTCGCTGGAAAATTAAATAAGGTAATTAAACATGTTTGGCGCCTCCGTGGGGCTGAAAAATAAGAAACTTTTTAAGCCAAATTATATAGAAGGGTAAAGAAAAACAGACTAAAAACAATCTTGTTCAGTGACTAATTTGAGGGTAAAAACTTATCAGTGTTTTCTGGTTGGTATATATAGAATCTCGCCCAAGAAAAAAACAATTTATATTGACAGACAAGCGAGGTGATAATGCGTTATCTTTCAAATGAAAGGTATAGAATCGTGGGTGTATATATATATATTTATATATTTATATATGAAGTAATAATATCGAGGCCAGCTATAGAAAGTTCCCATGTGTTTTTACTTGATAGCGGTTTCTGGCTGAGTGCAATGCAGATAGCAGAAGAGCAGTACATGGAAATAATTAACAATTAAAGCTCTTTCCATCTTCGACCTTCAAGTACAACGTCAAAAAAAATCTTTATATAGATTTCCTTTTCGTTTGATAAAAGGGTAAACAAAAACTATAAATTAATTGTAAAAGAAAACTTCGAAAAAAGAACAAGATAGCTGAAATTTGCTCGATAAAGATACACACATGACGCATCTGGTTTAACCCAACTTAGCCTAGAAAACTGTCAAAAATAAATTAAAATCTAATTTGCAACGATACTACACGCTGGTTAACTGACAAAAAAATACACTTTCGTTATGATGTATATAGCTTTTTATCTGTTGAAGTAACTCGGCTTAGACAAAACGTCTAAGGGTCATAGGAGGAATGATTTCCAAAGGTGAGAGGTAGTGTTCTTAATAGAATCGATTTGGGTCATTACGATAGTTGAACATTCAACTCATGCAGAGAATAATATGATACCCGTGTAACTGTATCAGTGAATTAACCACACGGTGGAAGAATAGAGAAAATTATATAGATCTCTCCACCGACCTTCACTTACTTCTAAGCCATGCACTAGGCCAAGTTTTGGCAGCCTGCAGGGAAATGTTTTACCTAGTTATAAACGTTGATTAGCGAAGTTAAGTGATAACACAAACGTTGACGTGTGATGACGGTAACTTTCTTCGACTGAACATAAAACGCTTTCAGCAAACCAACGGATGTTCGCTGTTCCGGTTGCTCAACCGGAATGAACAAAAATAGGAAATACATAAATGGTTGATAATTTCACTAGTTGCAAACTGTTAAAATGCATAACAGACGAACAGACGATTTCGGCAAGTCTTAATATCCTAAGAAGAAGGCATAGAAACAGATATGTCAAAGATAATATACCGACTAAAGCCGGTTTTCCACTAGGCGACTCTTTTCGCGCGAAGCGACTTTTTCTTTTGTTTCATGAGCTCTGAGCAAAAAAGTCGCTTCGCGCGAAAAAAATCGCCTAGCGGAAAACTGGCTTAACGCAATTAAGGAACTCAGTTTTTGATGGCTCTAGCGACTGATCTCTATAGTTACGGTAAAAACTCAATTGCACTGAGAATATAGATTCAATAACAATATCGTATACTCCAATATATCGGCTCCAATGAAGTTAAATAGTCCTTATTTAGGGTTACTCAACGCTCAATTGTATCCGACGCATAAAGGACTAACAAAAACTCGCTTTAAATTTCCAACGTCAGTTCACCCTTTCGCGACAAAACGCCAAAGGAAACGCAAACCATGAGGGACAACTTTATCTTTTTACTGTCTATAAACGCCAGACAATTTTACTCATCACTTGAGACATGGTTCGGAAACTCGTACTGAAAGGGTTAAACAAAAGGCATTTATATAGTGCTTCGTCTAAAGTAGTAATGTGTGCTTATCTAAGACTAAAGTTGAATATAGTTAGTCGGAGATGAAGATACGAAGATTTTTAGTAATTTAAATCGTTGCGTTAATATAATATAAGTAGGTTTTGTGGAAACACCAACGTAAAATATTTACTTGCATGACATGTAGCCCGAGAATTAGTACAAGTTTAACACTTTGAAGCCTGACAACGAGTAGTCTTTTATTCTGGCTAACGCCGGACGATTTTATTCAGCACAAGGGACAGCTCCAGGCCTCAAAGGGTTATAACTACTGTACAACCTGTCGCCAGTTTGGGCAAGTTGACGTTCTCTGTGACCCTACATCTCAGTACAATCTAAATAAAGTTATCTAATTAAAATACTAAGAAGAGTTAAAATATTATTAAAATAGCAAGAAAAGGATGTAAAAACAAGGAATTTAAATATGTCGACTATTCGTATATACCTCATACAATAACAACATAGTAATGACGTAAGGTTCTCTGATTTCGTCTGAGTGATAAGATCAAGTCAAGAAGGTTTCAGTGAGATAATATTTACCGTTGTTTGTTTGTTTGTTTGTTTGTTTGTTTGTTTGTTTGTTTGTTTGTTTGTTTGTTTGTTTGTTTGTTTGTTTGTTTGTTTGTTTGTTTGTTTGTTTGTTTGTTTGTTTGTTTGTTTGTTGAGTTAAAACCTATCTCTTCAGCACGTTGAAGCCTGAAGACGAGTCTTTTTATTCTGGCTAACGCCTTACGATTTTATTCAGCACAGGGAGAGGTCCAGGCCTCAAATTGTTAAAACCTATCTCTCCAACACGTTGAAGCCTGAAGACGAGTCTTAGTATTATATTCTGGCTAACGCCTTACGATTTTATTCAGCACAGGGAGAGGTCCAGGCCTCAAAGTGTTAAAACCTAGTGTTAAAACCGGTCTCTTCAACACGTTGAAGCCTGAAAACGACGATTTTATTCAGCACAGGGAGAGGTCCAGGCCTCAAAGTGTTAATGGCGTTTTATTCTTAGGCACTCGCTATTAAAATACTCAAGTAAAAAATACTGTAGTAATAGAGTCTGCATGTGTCACTGTCTCTGCAGTCCAGCCCATATATTAGCCTGCACTGCAGGCGTTTCAAGGCCAATGCGAGCCATAAAGTAAATGGTTTGAATCTAGGCTAGCACTGTAGGGGACCGCAGTCCAGTTATATATAGGTCAGTGGTCACTCCCTGTCAGTCATATCATTGAAATAGGAGTGAACAAACTTATTTATATAACCCTATAAGTCATATCTAAACTACTCTCCCTAGAGGACCAGTAAGGACCATCTTTCATTGCTTTATTCAACTTTATTGGTACAAGAGGTAACCAGAGTAAACTAAACTAACTTTAGGCAAAAAAAACACAACAACTTGGGTTTCCGGTTTCCCGACCCTACCTAGTTTTTTGCTAGCAAAATGCCAACCCTACTCTTTTTATTGAATTTTTAAGGAGCATGGGCCCGAGTTGCAGCATGATTTGCATCTTGGGATAGCAAGCGTGACGTCAGAACCTAGTAATGTACTCAAAATTAGCTTTTAATAGATGTGCTAGTGTAATTGACATTTGGTATTGGAAAGAATATTATTGTTATTCCTAGGCACTAAATTAAAAAAAAAATTTAAAAAAAGAAATCCGACCTACCCTACCTAAGTTTTTGTGAAGAGAAATAGGAAACCCAGGTATTTTGTTTTTCCTTATTTATACTGGATAACTCCATCAGGCATGTCTAAACTGTTCTTCCTAAAAGTCCAGTAAGAACCATCTCTCATTTGTCCAGTGTGACTACAGCAGGAAACTAACTTTATTTATACTGGATAACTCTATCAGTCATATCTAAACTGTTCTTCCTAGAGTTCTAGTAAGGACCATCCCTCATTGGTCCAGTGTTACTACAGGAGAAAACTAGAGTAAACTAAACTAACCTTATTTATACTGGATATAACTTATACTGGATATAACGCTGTCAGTCATATCTAAACACTGTTTGGTCTAGCTTAGTAAAGACTTCCTCCAACCACACGTTAGATTATAAATATTGTGTCGTTGTTTCTCCTTAATGTTGCGGTCAGTTTTTTTAACCAAATAAAGATGTTTTGATATATAAATTTGCACTGACCCTTAGGAATCGGTACCAGTCGCAGCCTATCTGAAAATGGGACCCTAGACTGTCATCATATCCAAATCCCTACTTTAAACTCTGCTTCCGTGTAGTTATTTTTATAGTCAACAAAAACCTTGATGTTTTCATAACAAATCCAACTTGTTATCCAAAACAATGCCTTTATTCCTTATTGGCTAACACATGCATGTAATGAACAAGGTAAGTTATGTGGTCTGTACTGCGTATACATGCACGCATCACTTAACGTCGACAGAACAGAGTATGTAAACAGAGTATGTATACTCCACGGCTCTACCATAAAACACAGCGTCATGCTTTCTCCTGGACCTAGGCAGGGCATTTTCGTTCTTCGTTAGACGCTATAGCATTTTACGAGTATAGCGTCTGGCGAACAGCGAAAAGGTCTAGCTCCCAAAACGGTCTAGCTTCGAAAACCACGAAAGTCAACTGCGTTCGGGTTCTCTATATGGCGAATTATTCGCACACCTACGTGCAGAAAAGCAATACAGAATAAAGAGAAGTTACGTCCTCAAGCCAATGAGTTTGCTGAAATGAGAAAAAACGAAGAAGTTGGGACCTGACGATTTGACCGTGTTCGGTTAGATGGGAAGCTACATCCAAGATCACTCGTCGTGTAGCCCACAATGGTATTGGTATTGCTCTTGCACAGTCTGGTATTGAAACGACTGGCAATATATTATTATTATGGCTCTGAGGCATAAGAAGTATACCAAGAAATTACCTCTGCTACAGGCTCGTACCAGGTTTACAAACACGACAAGATAGTACCAGCAGTACAATTGTTTTTGTTTTGTTTTAATAACTTTATTGCCTATTGCAACTGCTGGTCAAACTGAGCGAAATGCCCCAATTGAACATGACTACTATGATGTAAGTGCTGGTTTTGCGGAGGGAAGAAAACCGGAGAACGCGGCGAAAAACCCTCGAAGCACAGGAGAGATCAACTACAACTCTACTAACATTAGTTTCCAGCTCGAAAACAGGTCATTCCCAAGCGGTCACCCATCCAAGTACTAACCCCGTCTAACCGGGCTTAACTTTTGGTGAGAGGCAGCGCCCTAACAGCACACGCAACCCGTGCTCCCTAATTGGTCTTTAGTATTTTATTTTGCCTAACGCCAGACGATTTCATTTATAGTGAGAAATAATACGTAAATATAAATATGAAAATTTAAATGCAAAACAAACTTATTACTTAATAAAATCCAGGGGCCCTTTCAAGTCTCATGTATTTTATACTGGTTACCATCAGACGATTTTACTAGTCACAGAAAAATCCTCCGACGCGGGAAAGGATTAACTTAGACTTGCGCAAGTCGACTACCTGTATTTTAGGTCAACGGTAAAAAAACGTATGTTTCGCGTCCCCGCCCGCTTCCTTTTCCTTAGCCGCTTCCTTTTTTCTTTTTTTTTTTTTCTTGTTTTCCTGTCCAAATCCCTTCCAGCTAGCAAGAACTTTAGAAATATAGTAAGGTTAGACATACTGCCGAAACAGAGAACGTAGGAGTCTAACGTTTCGGGCGAAGGCCCTTCGTCAGAGAAATCACGTTTCTCTCTGATAAAGGGCCCTTGCTCGAAACGTTAGACTCCTACGTTCTCTGTTTCGGCAGTATATATCTAACCTTACTATATTTCGATTGTTGTTTCTTAGCAAAGAACTTTAGTTTTTTAAACTTTTAATTTGATTACTTGAAGTATTGCCGTGTGAAACGTCCGCAGGCTCATTCGAAGCTTACCTGCTGACCAATTTCAACACTTTACGCCATAAAACGTCATCGGTCTACAGTATGAATATTTTTATATCAACGATGCATGGTATTGTTAATTTATATTGAAGTCCCTCATTTGCTCAAATTGATTTGTGAAATAAACTACAGTAAACAAAAGCCTTTTGATATTAATATTTCATTGTGCCCTTTATTGCTGTACTGTGTAGCCTTTGAACCTTTGCCTAAACTTTACTTTGACAAAAAAAAAAAGACGAGAACGAGAAACATAAGTCTTTTTTACTTGGCCTTATCTCTTACACTCAAATCTTATGGGCCCTTATGTATTTTACTTAAATAAAAGTAGCGTTCTGCGTAGGCAGTGTAGAAACAAAAATCGAAATATAGTAAGGTTAGATATACTGCCGAAACAGAGAACGTAGGAGTCTAACGTTTCGAGCGAAAGCCCTACGTCAGAAACGTTTCTCTCTGACGAAGGGCCTTCGCTCGAAACGTTAGACCCCTACGTTCTCTGTTTCGGCAGTATATCTAACCTTACTATATTTCGATTGTAGTTTACTTAGGTTAATACCAGTCTGACTATTTTACTCCAACGATGGGATATTTCGGGCTGCAAGCAGGCTACCGACGGGAAAGAATTAAATCTTCTAGCTATACCCCTCTCCATATGTTAAATATCGCCGTTGCCTCGCAACCGCTGTTGACGTGTGAATGTAAAATGTTGATGTTTTATTAAGTGTTTTTTCCTTGTATAGATCGACATAACTGAAATGATAGAATTAATGAACGTGATAGAATTAATGAACGAGATCGACAAAGCAATTTGAGCTACTGAGAAAGACTGGCGCCAAACCAGCTGGGAGCCATGACTTAGGAAGCACATATCTATAAGCAATCAATTGCCTATTGTGTCTAGATATACATACCCAAGAAAGACCCATACAATTCAACTTCAGACTATCTAAAAAAATTCTATCTAGACATAGCCAAATATATACACAATATTAATATAAACGTAAACGCTAATTCTTCCTGTTTGTGTATAACCTAAGTGTAAAAAATAGGTTTTATATATTTTGTCGTTTCTATAAATCTAATCAAAAGGGGACACAATAATCTAAATTAGCAAATTGGAAAATACCATTCAGACAAAAATATTTTAAGCCATGGGGTCTCTAATTTATAACTAACTGCTGCGTGGTTTTACCACGGTAATGTTTGAAAAAAAATACAGTTGGATTATATTAATACTTGATCACATTGCATGTAAAATTATACGTTTTATACTTTTATATATGCGCAATGCAAGTCCATGTAAATATTTACAATGATTACTTATAGATAGTTGCTGTTGGATGTACGTTTAATATTAGAAGAAGAAGAATTATGTTTGTTGGCTTGGAGACAAAAATTATCGTGAGGATATTTTTTATTTTTTGGACGGCTTTACTCGGAAACGGTCCCAAGTTCTAAAGCGGTAGTAAAACACACAATGCTAGTATGAAATAGTATTTATATTAAGCCATAACATCTATTGAGATATTAATATTCAAAGTAAACACCGAGCAATAAAAATGGCCTATACACTGGACTACCTCAAATTTCAATCTACTACGTTTAACAATCTGAGTTTCAGTACTGTAGCTCAACTAAAGCGTTTCACTATGTACAACCCACAACCTTCTGAAAAATTACATATTCATCCTACGTTCAAGTTATCTGAGTTTCAGTAGCTCAATGGTTAGAGCATCTCATTGGTGATCAGAAGGTTGTGGGTTGTACACATATTCAATCTACGTTCAAAGCATCGAGTCTCAGTAGCTCAATGGTTAGATCATTTCACTGGTGATCAGAAGGTTGTGGGTTGTACACATATTCAATCTACGTTCAAATCATATGAGTCTCACTAACTCAATGGTTAGAGCATCTCACTGGTGATCAGAAAGTTGGGGTTGTACACATATTCAACCTACGTTCAAAGCATCGAGTCTCAGTACCTCAATGGTTAGAGCTTATCACTAGTGATCAGAAAATTATGGATTCCACTTAATTTCAGTGGCGAACTCAGAAATATCTCTGAAAAAATAGGTCAAAGGCCATCTTTTAACAATTAAGGGAGCTCCTGAGTTTCATTGATTGAGCCCGCAATCACGTTGTAGTCAATTACAATACTCTTGTGCTTGTAAAAAAAGGTACTTCATGTGAGGTCCACATAAATTTCATCTGAGTCCCAGTATAGTAGAACTCAAAAGCTAGAGCATCTCACTGGTGATCATAAAGTTGTGGACTGTACACATATGTCATATTCAATCTACGTTCAAATCATCTGAGTCCCAGTAGCTCAATGGTTAGAGCCAGGTTAGAGCATCTCACTGGTGATCAGAAGGTTGTGGGTTGTACACATATTCAATCTACGTTCAAAGCATCGAGTCCCAGTAGCTCAATGGTTAGAGCCATCTCAACGTTCTGAGTCTCAGTAGCTCAATGGTTAGAGCATCTCACTGGTGATCAGGTTGTGGGTTCGATGGGAACTCGCAAATTTTTCTGAGTATAAAAGAGCTCGAGGAGGAACATCTACACACAATTCAATGCACAAATCATAACGAGATATATAAAAACTCGTAAAGTGCAACAGATATGATTCCCCTCAGTGTTTTGTTTTTAAGCTAAAAGTTAAGTTGCATATCATAACCCGCAAAAAATAAGATAAAGTCAAAAACAACGCGAAAAGGTTGTGAACTTCTAACAAATCTGAACTTTCACGAAAAACTGACGTTTCAAGCGAAGCCCTTTATCAGAGTGAAACAGTAAAACGTTCGCAATCTTTTCGCTTTGCTATAGTCATTAAAACATTACCTACGCAGTAACAATCTACTTTTCCCTAAAGTCTATGCCTTGTTAGGTTAATTTGTAAAATTGCGTTAATTTATATATATAACGAGAGTTAATGAAAACGGAACGCATTTATAACAAGTGGCAACAGTCACAAGTCGCGACATTTATTAATAGTTGTTTCTTTTGGGGAAAACACAGAAGCCCGATTAAAGAAATGCGAGATTCTTCGTATAAAAATGACGATATTTAAATTTATTTGTTCACAACTTAAGGCCATGTCGCACGAGGCAATTTTCCTTGCAACGCAATGGCGTTGTATTGCAAGTTGCAAGAAAGATTTCCTCCTGTGACACCCCATGTTTGCAACTAGTCTGGCAACGAAAAATTGCGTTGTGAGTCTCAGAGAAAGTATAGAAGCAGCTTCTACATTTCGCAACGCTACGAGACAAGTTGCAGCGTATGACACTCCCACTGCAACTTGCAATATTTTTTTTTCGACAAAAATTGCGTTGCAAGTTGCAAGGAAAATTGCCTCGTGTGACATGGCCTTTAGACAAGATTTGTCGCCAAAGTCGGACACACAACTCGCAACATTTATTAAGAGTAGTTTCTTTTGGAAAAAATACAGTGAATCAATAGCTCAATTAACAAATGCGAGGATCTTACTATAAAAATGACGACATTTCAATTAATTTGTCCACAACTAAGACAAAGGTTTGTCACTAATGTTGGATCCACTGGAGTACAATATAACGTGTGAGAGAAACTGCACACGACATGTTACGAGTAGCAACAAGGAGGGGGGCCCCAATGATCTGTATACTTGTGGGCCCCAACAATTTGTGACTGGTGGGTGGTTGGCCAATAATTTTTAACCACTGCAGCATAAAACGTGAAGTGCAATTTAGATTATGGAATACTGCAGTTCTATAGCGTTTTGAGCTAAGGTCTTAGAGAAACGAACAGTTCAATTCATTTCATAAAACCTTTAGTATTTCGATTTTTTTTCCAATTCAAGGTTGCCTATGCAGCACATTTATTTTATAGTATTTTATAATATTAATCCGTGTACTGTATTGAAAATAACAAGACTGCATGCATGCAACTACTGTACACGTTAGATAATAAATATTGTATCGCCGTTTTTCTGTTTTTAAACTTTTAAAATTTTGCTAAAAGGTGTTGTCGGAACGCAGGAAATTTCATTTCAGACACCCAATTTCAAATATTTTCCGGGGGAGCATGCCGGCAGTTCTAAATTCTTCTTATGATGCCCCCTGAAAGTGGGCCAGAGTAAAATACTAAAGACATCGTTGGGCCCTAGAATGGGATTTCCCGGGCCCTATTTCAGAGCCACGCCGCCACGGGCAACACGCATTTCAGCACGTTTCTGGCTCGCTTTTCTGTTCACACTAGAAGTGGACAAGAAGTGCCACCAGACTAAAAGATAAATCCTAGGGTGTCAGACCGCCTCGAGCAGTAGACTTATTTAGCTCGATCTCAATTCACGCATTGCAGTTTCGACTCGTTATAAAAGTGACACTTGGCCTACAAACGTTTGATTTCATACCAATATAGACCAAGTCCATCATGTCGTGAGAATCCAAAGCAATTTAGAAGATTAGAATATTAATAATCGATAAATTTCCAGTCAAAGGGTCTTTCTGTCAACATGATAAGTCGATTTTATTGAATGAACTCGCTTGAAAACAGCAGGCCCTAATGGCTCTACACTTAATTAACCCGCCCCGCTTGAAATGACAAACAAATGGCATGGCAAAAAAAGTAATTAACTTTCTTTCTGCCTTTGTTCGGAAAGATAGAAACGCAAAGCACAATTTATATTACACGTCTCTGGACACGGAAAGGCGAAAGGGTTTTCGAAGGATTAAAAACGGCTTCCCATGCTTGTTTAATGTTGATTAATAATTTTTGAACGATTCGAACATTTACACAACAGAGCAAGCTAAATAGATGGCTAGAGCCCGCCATAAATATATATACACGGACCATATCACATATATACATTAAGAAAAGCAGAACAGAACACAAACAGTCACCAAAAAACCGACAAGTACAGTATATTCAGAAGATTATCAATAATTGGGCTGTCTTGTAAGACAAATTATATTAGACTGAATAGATTATTATTACACCGGTGTCTGTTTGTGACCAGATAGAGACACGTCATATTTAATAGTAAAATTTATTTTTGGAAACGAATTATTTTAGCGGGGTAGGGGGTAAATATGACCTATCCCTAATCATTACAGTTCGGTTATTGTCCACGGCAAACAAAGGGGTAATGAAAAAATTTAATAGCAACTAGAATTGAAAAAGGTTTACTGTTTGGACTTAGCGTGTCTTATATGAAAACCGTCTTGTAGATATCTTCTTTGGCCAGAGTGAATTTTAGGGTGAAAACCGAGCCAATACACGAAGCAACTCAAGCAGAGAATACCGCTTATTAATTTCAAGGACGTTTGGTCTAGAGAATTGTTTTGCTTTAATAAGAGGAAACTGTAAAATAAGCCTGAGTTGAGGGTGCGAAGATCAGAAGAAGCGACACATAGTGTGCGGGTCATGAGAAAAAAACTTAATTAAAATACGCGTATACGATATTGTCGAGCTATGTCAACACATCGTAAATTAATTATCAAAGGAAGAATACCTCCTGTTGGCTATAGCGAGGCCATTGCAATCAAGTAGAAAGCGAAATGACCGTGTATAAAGAGCGGTAAA
Organism: Corallium rubrum; assembly: GCA_964035015.1. NCBI lineage: Eukaryota > Metazoa > Cnidaria > Anthozoa > Scleralcyonacea > Coralliidae > Corallium > Corallium rubrum. The sequence continues at coordinate 4,804,044 of OZ036014.1, forward strand.
ATAAAGAGTAAGACAAAGGAGAGACACACCTCCATGTGAAGACAAATAACGTTGCATCTAGAAGCTAATACAAATCATAAACATTGAAGTAAAGGAAGTTGGCTAAAAGAAAAATCCCCTTGGAAACCTCCGTTGGGGTTGGCAAAACCTTAACACATGCAATTAACTTTGACTAAGTTTAAAATGAGACAATTTGGTGCGAGAAAGACCGTAGCTAGCGATATCACGATGAATATATAAAGATAACGAAGAAATAATATTGAGATAGCTTACCATTTGACGACTCCATGGAAAATCCTCTGCTCTTTTCTCAAACGGAAACAATACTAGAATAATTTGAGAACAAAATAAGTCTACTTAAGCACACATACACATCCGTGGAAAATTGTGTTAGCATATGAAATACCTTGAACGATTTCAGAGCCTCTTCTTTTCTATACTTGACTGGTTGTGGCCAATTCGCACGATCACCGTTTCCAAACAAGCTCCTTTTAATTAAGAGTACGTAAGGTTGAAGCTAAGACGTTGGGTATATAATAAGCTGTGTGAGGCCCTTGGTGTCGATTTATGTCAACGAGACAAACAGTCCGTTTATATAACAGAGTTATATAGCCCTAACTCGGTCACTCACTCGTTATCTGCACGACTCGGCTGTCAATCTTGGAGTGGATAATGAGATTTTATTAAAATCGAATACTTTTCTTGCTATTCATTAAGTTCTTCGCAATTTGCCTGTGAGTTTTCAATTACGGAACCGGAGATGACCGCAACGAGCCTACGAATGGCTTGCTTCGCCTCGGGATAACTTGTCAATTAGCGTCGAGTCCGTGACCAATTGTTGTCGTTGTCTCTTTTGACTCAAAACTTTAATGTGACTCACATCAGGGGATAACACAAACATTGACAATAGCCAAGCCAATGTACTAATGGTTTTACAAGTCCGATTTATACCTGCAAATAAATCGCATTTCGAAATGAAGGATACTTTTCATCCAAGAGTATCAACGAGATTGGTCGTCTGAAGAATAGATTACAACAGAGGATTAACCGTATTTTTTTACTTCCGAAAGGCTTGTTGTTTCTCTATCAAATTTTATAACCCGAGCTAATTAAAAATCAACATTGAACAGGCTCGACTAATTGACGAATATGACGAGATGGTACCTGTATAAGTTAATGTTGTTTTCTTTATTTTTTTTGGATAATGAAAGAAATGATATTAAATGAAATCTGACATTGTTAGAGCAGGGACTGCATGGCGCAAAGCTGTGGGGGGATCTCGTGGTCATAACAGAGTGATTTCTGGTGTGCTAGGGTGTATGTGTGATGGAATAAAACAGAGAAAAATAGACAAACAGTTTTAATGTAATAGGATTATTGAAATAAATTGACGCTAAGCGTATAGTGTCGTGGTATATTTATACCCGCAAAGAAAAACACTTCAACTTTTAACCTAAGTTGTTTTGATTCTTTCTCCTTTGTTGATTTGCACGTTGTGGTACTAGTAAAAACGTTCTTACTGATACACCAGCTCCTATAGGATGGTCCAATACAAGCAATGTAATGTATACACAACAGTAATTGTGATCGTAACATCATCTCCCGTCGTTTCATTTCAAAGCAGCTAAGACAACGCTTAACCACTGATTCCAGAAACAAATGTTGGCTTCCAAACGTGGAAAACAATCAATTCGAACGAATCTTTTCTGAGTATATGAATAATTCCGCGACAATTGCAAGATAGTTTCGTTGTGTTTTTTTTTTTTAAAAGATAAGTCAAAAACACAGACATGGCCGCAAAACCTCACAGGTCGAAATATCTATCTCCTTGTTGAATAAGGAGTCAAAAGTACACTTGAACAAGCAAAGGTGAGTAAACAACTACAGGATAAACTTAAGAGATTTGAATATTTTTAAACGTCGGACAGTTGACACACATAGTCATGGCTTGAAAGGCTTCAAAGCAAATCGAGGGCTGAAATTCGACCGTTACAATTGTCATTTTGACGTATGTGAAACAGGGACAAGCGCTTCAAATTATCACTCGATCATTACTCACATCTGATGAACGGCTCTGCTTGAAACGTCATTTCGTTATCAAAGCTATTCTCAGCAGTTTACCAACTTTTCACTTTGCTCTATCTAAAACACTGCCTACACAACACTTTTAATTGACTCTTTTAAAATAGCATAATATATTTATGTACGAAAGCTAATAAGACGTGGATTACAGTAAGACGTAAACAGAAGTCTTTGTATTCTTTATGCAGTGTTTCGCGTCTTGTATTGAATGCGCGTCTAGCGTCGTGCGCGAAGGTGACATCACCTTGCGAGCAGTCGCGGAGCAGACCCTTATGAATACTCGCCTGTCTTTACACACAAATTTACGTCGTTTTTGTCGCGCGCTACGCATGACTTTAGAGTTTACAAGCAAAAATTGAGCTTTATGGCGCAACGATGTTATACGAGGTCTTCTGTTCGATCGTATACGGCCATAACACCGTAGCGCAAATGACAAAATGATTGCGTTTACAACCTGCGCAACGAATTTCGCGTATGAAAAGCAGCACGTTGCAAAACTGGCGCGTTTACGAATGAAAATTGGCGTCAACTGCTCGAAGGGCGTGATTTCAAGCCAGTGGTGTTACCGCAGCTTGACGAATGACGTTAGTACCGTACGATTTATGACTGTCATAGTTTGTCGACACAAATAATACCAACTAACCACAAACAAGTGTGTTTTTTTGACCATATCTCTGACAGTTTGGTGTGCAGATAGCATTAATGTTTGTCATTACGAAAGTGCGGAGAGATAAGGGAGGAAAGCGTATAGTCAGATCTGATAAAACTCATCAAGTTTTTGAATAATAAATTGTTTCCCTACTTTTTTGTAAAGGACTGGTTTTATATGAAACGAATTAGCCAGGGTATAAGTTAACCTCGTCTGATTTAGAATCTTACTGTGGTTTTAAAACTGGCATAAACTAAATTTACAAAGATGAATTGGTTTAGTTTAGATGTAAATGAATCCTAACGATAATTCAAATCTCCTTCTGCGACCGACGAAAGAATTTCGTGACAAGCCCATGTAAATTATAGCTCCTAAAGCTAAGTAGCTAACCACAAACACAACGAAACCAAATCCCTCAAAAAAGAAAAAAAATATTGGCAAACTCACTACTCGCCAAAAGAATAGGAATGTAGGCCAAAAAGAAATACTAAAATTAGGTAAAATGAGTTTTCAATCTGTTATCTAGAGTTAACTTTAATCTTTGTCGGATTAGTTTGTCCAACACAAATATCGTGGGAGCAAAGTCGGAACAAAAATGACAAAAGATTTCCCAGTTTAATGACTTTAATTTGACGATTTATTCTGAGGAGATTTTGAAAGTGGAAGATTTACACTCGAAGCACAACACCGTGTGCTATGGACTCACAAACAGAGCAGTAACAGCACTGTTTCAGTCAAAAACAAGAGTATGGCATTCTTCGTCTGTGGTCTCTGATCAAAACAACGGCTTAACTCTGCACAATATACAGACAAGCCTATTAAATTAGAGTTTTATGAAGTTTTAATAATCTTGACTTATCAAATAGTGGAACGTAAAACCCACAACTTTACAGTGGAATTATTTTCTGTTTTAAAAAGACAATAGTGCTTGAGATTGGCGCGACAAACTTTCAAAAACCTATCCAAACTTTACAATTATGCATGATTGACAGAAGAAGTTATGTAGCCAGGCGGGACCAGCTGCAGGGAGAAATGGTTTTAGAATGAAAACAGCAAACCCTTGAAATAAAATGTCAGTAAGACAATAAAGTATTTCGTAATAAGATTAAAATATGGGTTAAGGAAATACTTAAGTTGTAAACAACGTGAGAAAATGCAAAAATAGCAAAGCAAAGCGTTGTAGGCTGTTATAATTAAACGAAGAACGTTGACAGCCACATTGGTGATCACGACCTTGAACGGGGGGAGGGGGTATAGAAAGTATACCCAATGTAGATAGACCCTATAGGGACTATGACTCATATAAAGTAAGATATTTCAAAAACCTAAACTGAACCAGTTTGCTATGTCTGTGTTTGTGACTGCATGAGGGCCTACTTGGACCGATATCAGTGCTCGTTAGTTCAAAAGTAATAATATAAAGCGTCATGCAAAAGTACTGAGATAAAATGCGCAATTAGAAAATATACAATTGATGTTATACAATATCAGGGGATACAAAATATACAATATTTAGATGTTTTGTAGTGGACTTGAGGGGGTATATATTGTCCATAGTTTGTTAATTTTTATGTATATTCTAGTTCTATTTTCTATGAAAGAGATCTACGCCAAACAAGCAAATTTTGCTTTCTTGTAGATTCGCCATCACTGTAAAATTATTACTTTCTTCTTTCATATCTATTTTTAATATGTATATTGTCTTGTGATGAAATAAAATAAATTGTAAATGTTTAATAGAGAACGAAATACGGATGTTTTGAACCAAAGTTCTTCAATTATTAGCCGGAAAAAGTAGAGTGCTGCGAAGTATAGCAAATCTTAACGGTGATGAACTCAGCTGAGATTTTAGAGAACGAAATACTAACGTTTTGGCGGGTCAGAGTCCTTTATCACAGAGTAAATCATGGAGTAAAATACAAGTAGGGTGCTGTGTAGGCAGAAAGTCTAGCAAATCTTAAAGATGGTGAACTGCAGAGATTTTAGAGAACGAAATACTGACGGTTTGACCTAAAGTAAAGTTCTTCATCAGAGTAAATCATCTAGTGGGTCCGGGGGTATGCCCCCCGGAAATTTTTGAAATCTAGAGTCTCGGAAATGCCATTTCCTGCATTTTGGGGAAGAATTTACAGAATTCTGAAGGTCAGATTCCAGAAAACTCTCAAAAGACAACACTTTGTTTGTTGCCATTAATAGGTTAAGATTTATTTTAAGATTTATTTATTTTAGAGCAAACCAGAATAAACGCCCAACACAACATATTGTCAACAGTAACAGTAATAATAATAATAATAATAATAATAATAATAATAATAATAATAATAATAATAATGAACTTTATTTATGCTCGATAGCCTCAGTAGGTTTTTTAACAAATCCTCTTTACGCGAGGGTCGAAAAGTACTCATTTCTGGTATGCTCCCTTGCTTTGTATTGTTGATATAATGTTCAAGTGCAGACCGCTGCGTGTGCTAGAGTGACTGATTGAACAATTTTTCTGTTTATTGCAATAAAATACTTTTTGGATGCACAATATTAATTTACTTAAGGCCTGTTTATATGATCCCAGTGTACCGGGATGTCTCGGTTGCTCAGGATGAATTTCATCCCGTGTTTTTTATATGGAGTAAACAAAGTGCTCGTCCCGGTTGACCAGGATGAATTTCATCCCGGGTCAAAAAGCGCGGGAATTTAAGGAAATGGACAAAAAAGCAAAAACTCACCCTAATTCTACAATGTTAGAAGTTATTTCACTTTTATTCCGTGTTTTGTCTTTAGACCTGACCGTTTGGACGAAATTCTGACCGTAATATTCAAAGTTACAAGCATTGTAGTTCAGTAAACTTCATCCCGGTGTACCGGGATGTCGCGTTTATATGGGAAAAAATCTGTCCCGGTGTACCGAAATCTCGGTTGATTCAACCGGGATCCCGGTACACCGGGACGTCTCGGTCTCCATATAAACGCAACCGCAAAAATAACAGTAAATTATCTACAAGCCGAGATCCCGGTACACCGGGATGTCCCGATACACCGGGATGTCCCGGTACACCGGGATCATATAAACAGGCCTTAGAAAAATTATTGGGGGGGGGGGGGGGGCCAGAGCCCCCCCAGCCCCCCCCCCCCCCCCTGCTACGCGGTCCCTGTGAATAAACTTCTTGTTTTTAACATCCTTGGTAAAAAAAAGAAGATAGAATACAGATAATACTGGTGTCCAAAATAACTCCAATATAGAGGGTTTAGCTGGTGGCAGAATTCAAAATTAGTAGACAATCAAAAATCTAAGGTGAGGGTAATAAATATAGACACAACCCATAGTCCAACAGTGTTGAAATATAAGAAATATTAAGAAGATTACTGTCATTAAATTTAAGTAATTGTAAAAAAAGACTTTAAATAGACATGTCAGTTCATATTGTATAGTAATTAATTTTAGACACGGATGGATGGTAATATTATTATATGGCCTAATATTATTATCTTATTTTTTTAAGTACGATTTTTGGGTTTATTAAAATTGTTTCGTTATATAAGTAACATGATGCCGGCTCAGGCGTTCACTCGGGCTACTGATTTCTGAAAGCTTGGCGTGTAGCGTACTCTAGCAAGACTAAATGGCAATACATTATTGCATGTAATGAGATTTTTGAAAAAAAAAAAATTTAGTTTAAAATATATTTTTATTAAAAAAACCATGATAATTTCGTAAAAGCTACTATGGCGTTAATGGGCCACCATAGATTACTCACGGGCTTTAGGAAAGGCTCAGTATGGCTCGAGTGAAAAGTTGTTTCAGCATACGATTATAAACAAAAAATTGTGTATTTGTCTTACCTTAATGTTCAATGAACTTTCTTATGTATGATACAAAGTCTATGGTATCTGAAAATACGTTACAATCACTTCGCAGTCTTCATATTCACTGAATATCCTTCGATTTGAATGGCCATGTTTACTAGGCCCAATCCTTCAAACTGTCACGCGGCTTACGAGTGCTGCTTGAAACCCAAAGAAAGAAAGAAAGAAAGTTCATTGAACATTAAGGTAAGACAAATACACAATTTTTTGTTTATAATCGTATGCTGAAACAACCTTTCACTCGAGCCATACTGAGCCTTTCCTAAAGCCCGTGGATTACTGAGACAAAATATAATCCTCGTACGTTTCCGAGACTCTCATGCATTGGCCATGAGATATTTCTGATCTTCAGTGCCGGATTAGTACATGCAGTAGCAGATAGCAAATGCTACGGGCCCCGCGATTTTTTTTTTTTTGGGGGGGGGAGGCTGCCACTGGAAACCAAAATAAGGAAGAAGAAAATCAAAAAATCGTCCAAAGTACCAAACACTACCTATTCGAAGAGACATTTATACTCGCTTTAGAATTAGATGAAAAAGTTCGCTCAAATTGCTGCAAATGGTGTTTCCGAGGTTCTAGATTCCAAAAATTTCCGGGGGAGGACCCCCAGACCCCTACAAATGCGGTCACTAATTGCCACTACTGCCCCCCCCCCCCCCTACACTTTTTGACACCTTGCTAGGGCACTGATTGCTGTTGTGGTTGTTGAGTGTTCTCGAAGAAGCATAACGAGGATATCTAGTATCCCAAATTGCTTAGAATACTGAACGACTTTGCCCTTTTTTTGCGTTCAATTAACCCCTGCCCTCGAAATTTTCTAGTTGCGTCCCTGTAGTCTACGTTATAGATATGATTCATATGAAATGAAAAGGGGGTTTAAATGGCGACTTGCCATTGACCATTGACATACGTAATATAGGGCCCCGTTTTTCATTTGCTACGGGCCCCGGGCAACCTTAATCCGGCACTGCTGATCTTGAGCAAAAGTTTTTTGATTGATCATACGTTATTTTTCACGAGTGGACAACATCGTATATAAGCGTTCTCAATGCCCAGCGGTTTTTCTTTCTCAATGTCGAAAACTTGAAATATTGCGGTGTGGGTGTATGAGCAAACTTGAGATCTAGAGAAATGGACGACCAAGCACTCGATTGAAGGACGACTTTCAGAATTGGTTCGCCTAATGATGCTGTTATGATGTCGTTAACACTTTTTGAGTCCTGATGACGAGTCATTAGTATTTTATTCTGGCTAACACCAGACGATTTTATTCAGCACAGGGAGTGGTCCAGGCCTCAAAATGTTAAAACCTATCTCTTTAACACTTTGAAGCCTAACACCAGACGATTTTATTTAGCACAGGGAGAGGTCCAGGCCTCAAAGTGTTGGACATAAAACCAGAAGGTTCGTTCAATTAACTTGCGCATTTTAAACAGCGGTACTCTAGACTGACCACAGCTGTGTAACTCATTTTGGAAGATAATGTTCGGAAACTCCCTTGAGAGATAAACACTAATTAAAACAGGGTCTACTCAAACTAGATTATGTCTGGAATAAAAAAAACTATCTTCCAGTAACAGTGTCGTTGTTCTCCGTTAATTGCCGCTGGCTATCAGAGGATTGGAAATAAGATGATGGGGAACAAAGCTGCTGGGACGACGCTGAAGAAATGCATAAAGAAATGGCATCAAACACAAGCATGCTATCACTTGTACGTAAAAGAGTATTATTTTTTCCCGTGTGGTTGTGAATCCAAAGTCGAGATTTAGTTTTGCTTTCATCTAAGTTGAGAAGTGCGTTGTAAAATGAGAAAGGTATTGATTTGCAGTAAAAGATTGGCCAACCAACAAATGCACAGCACTGGCAGCAGTCACGGTGAGATGTCATGACGTCTTAGACGTCTAAAGTCCTTCCTCTACGGATGCAGTAAGCAGCTAGCAGTCCTACATCTTAGCTGTGATTCGTGGTCTGAACTGTGTCATATGGCGGCTGCCTGGAGCGCCTTTGATATGCCTCCACACGGCCACGTTGATCTGCGTCCTTCGTATTAATTCAGCCACTGCATGGCTGTGAGTACTCAGCAGCAGTACTTAGTACGTATGCCAAAGCTTAACTGAAAAATCAAGGTAAAAATCGCGCCACTTATGAGTGTCAGAGTACACAACCCTTGTATACATTACTTAGGGCCTGTTTATATGATCCTGGTGTACCGGGACGGGATGGCAGGCGGGGTGATTTTGATGTCGTATTGAACTAAGTCACGGTCTTTGATTATGTGCATCGGAACGCTTTCGCCTACATTTTTCAAGGCCTAGATTACTAAATAACTTCAACAAAAGCCATTTTCAATTGCCACAATCATTCACTTTTAACTTTAGGATCAGATCAACAAAATCTGAGTTTCTTCGGGCATCGCGTGGATTTTCTGTTTTACGTGTTGACTTATTTCAATACATCAAAATCATCCCGGCTGCCATCCCGTCCCGGTACACCGGGATCATATAAACAGACCCTTATACAGCTAACCGTTACCTCATCCAACAATAGGGACTTTAAAAAAACACAACGACTACAACTACGGCAACGTGTTTGAACAATAGAATTTTATGTCAAATACAAAGATCTTTTGCGAATGACGGTCCCAAGAGTAATCTTTACGCCATCATGGCTCTGTTCACAACATAGAAAAATCGTTTTTACGTTGTAAAGACAACCCGGAACCTGAGTCACTACAGAAGCCTTGGAAAAGCTTAGCCGTATTCTCGTGACTAGCATAAATTGAACAAGTGTATCTCTTCAAGAATTTAAGAACAAGGCGAGTCCGTGCGATAATATATCTTGACATTTGAATGTATAAATACACCACCATTTAATATCACTGTTAAACTTTCTACCGCAGCCGTAGTCCGTTGTCTGAATCTAAGGCCTGTGACAAACGGCATATTTTTTATGCGCCGTATAAAATACCTATTATAGTCGACCCAAATTCTGAAATTGTTCCTGTTGAGTTATACGGCGTATTTTCGGCGTATTTAATAAGTCGAATAAATTACAATTCTCGAGTCGTAGGTCTGGAAACGATGTCACAAACATGAATTGTGGATAAAAAATGTATTATCATATTGATTATTGTAAATTAATGTATGCATTTTATTCGGCGCATGAATAGTATACGCTGTATATCTGTACCAACGCCGTACTTGAGTCGTATGATACGACTGGGCTCGTCGTATTTAATGGAACTTAATGAAATTGCCGTATTTAATGGTTACAGACGGCGTATTTTTCACGAACTTAATTCTCATACTTTATACGGCGCATGAAAAATACGCTGTTTGTCACAGGCCTTAAAGTCCCTAATAGGGAAGCTTAAGCAAATACAACGCGAAAGTCAAGGACAACGTCCTTAATACAATAGATTTTTCCTCAAACAACAAAGAAAATAAATAATTTTTAGCCCCAAGAGTAATCCTAACGCCGTCCCCGTTCTACATACAACGTTATTCAGATCATTTTCACGTCTTCAGGACGACGTTAACTCGTGAAACGGCGAAACCTGTTAGTTCAGTTTGACTTCAAACTGTGCGACAAAAATCCTTTTAGAACTCTAAATCTTTTGGATGCCGAAAAACATACTTTAAGTATCCAATACTACGCAAATGATTCGTGGTTTCTGCTAGATACTGAACTTTAGATTGCTGTTGCCGTCCCAGCTTGCTTAAGCTCCATAATATTAGATTTTCGTGACGGGCGTACATGCAGCGTGCTGTACCAATTAAGACAACAATAATACTAATATAATTAAATTAGACATGACACGAAAAAATTAGTTTATCCAAGAATTATAGTATAAAGAAAAATTTAATTTATATAATATATTCTACTCATGTAATAAATCGTTATTATTAAAGAATAGTTTATATAAAATATAATCTAAACGTTAGAGGCTCTGGGCTCATATTATATTCATCAGTAGATTCATAATTAAGTGTTAATGCAATCTTTCTAAACTCAGAACACTATGACGACGGTACTGCTGTGAGCGTGCAATGACAAATAATTATCGTTGGCACTTGTCTTTCAAAAATACAATAAGGAACTATCTTACATTTTTTTCGTGTGAAAGATTATTCCAAAGCCACGCTATACTTTTGGAATTCCATTTTTTGATTTGGAATCCATATTTTTTTGGACATTTGTTTCTTCATTCTTTTTTACACCGACGTATTGTGTTCTCCTTTTCAACAAGAAAACATTTTCAACAAAATATTCTTTCCACCTACGGTTATTTCATGTGGAGTGTCATAATGTTTCGCAACTGGGGGCCTCGTAATTAGAGACAATTGTTTGTTGTGTACCAGAAATATTGAAATACACGTGGATCGATATTACTTTTTGCCAGTGTAGTGTAGTGTAGTGTAGTGTAGTGTAGTGTAGTGTAGTGTAGTGTAGTGTAGTGTGGTGTGGTGTGGTGTGGTGTGGTGTGGTGTGGTGTGGTGTGGTGTGGTGTGGTGTGGTGTGGTGTGCTGTGGTGTGCTGTGGTGTGGTGTGGTGTGGTGTGGTGTAGCCAACAATTGACTTGGCATTTAATAATACTTCTATACTCAGTTTTTCTCATAAAATTCAAACATCGGGAAAGTGTAGCAGCCTTGATAAATTATAGCAAAATGAAAAACGACGATTACTGAATAATTTTTCCCCATCAGACACAGGAAAACGGAATTATATAAACAGTGCTCATTACCAGTTGGTTACAATCCTATTTCCTATTGGTTAGTTACAAACGTGAAATCCAATCAAATTCCGAGAAACTAAACTACAGCTTATATCTTTAGGAACACTTCTATTGTCAGGTCTCTCGCTGATCTTCCTCCAACTAATCAACGAAGTCTCGAATCAAGATGTCTCCATCCAAGTCCTTTAAATTCCAAGCCAAACCTTACACATTAATAAAACTTGAAAACTTGAAACTAGCATCAGACTCTCAATTTTACTCTGGCTAACGTCAAACGATTTTATTCATCACAGCTGGGAAATCAAGAGAGAGGAAAGGGTCAAGTAAAAGTCGAGAAATAATCTTTTAAAAAGTAGTTACTCTTAAACTCTTAATAAAATGGGGTTATATATGGCCAGTCGACAGCTTGCAACCGGTTTTAATGTGTCATCGTCAGGACAAAGAAATCTTGGTCACATTGGCACCAATTGCTGACAATATCGAGCTCTAAACAGAACACTGGATGTGGGCGATAATTTTCGCTCGCCGCATGACCACTATCACACACCACAGTCGGATACTGGGCCAGCCGGAAATAATCAACCTAGTTGTCAAACACGAAATCAATCTCTGAACAATTCAAAGTTGAAGGCGTGCAAAAGTTCAGATTAGATTTATCGCCACTATTCAGGCATCCCCTGCGAATGCTATTAGTAATAAAAACGTATATTGTTAAATTAATATAAAAGTGCTGAAGACACATGGTCTTTTGCGATAAATTGAAAAGGTGAAGGAGTTGACATTTGGTCGCTATTTATCATACATATCAAAGCCAGGTGAACAACAACTAGCTTTTACTATAAGTTCAATTTTCTTTCATTTCTTATGGCTACCAAAAGAACTAAGACAATTTGTTTTTAAACATTTCAACCCTAAATATACTAAAAGGGAATTCAGGGTTGAGATAGTTAATTGAGATAGGTTTTAACCTTTCAAAACCTCACAATCACGAGTAACATTGTCTGGCGTTAGTCAGAGTAAAATACTAAAAGCAAATTCAGGCTTGAGAGGGTGAAGACATTTATAACAAGATTCAAAATTCAAAACGGCAATGTATATATGGTGTACGCCCATTTAGTTATGCCCCGCCACGGCCCCGCAGAGAGAAAGATTAAGGTTGACATAACAAATTCTTGGCATAGAGTTTGAAGTTTATAATAAAGACGAAAACATCACAAAGCAGCCAATCAATGCTTGACTAGCCTGTTGTCGCAGCCCGATTTTACGGGTTGAAAGTAAAGTTGGGCTGCAGCGACGCAGGCTATGCTTGACTGAAGTACAAAAAATGTGTGGTTTTAAGAGGGTCCACAATAGGTTTTTCGGGACGCGGAGTAACGTATATTTTGATAACGGGAAACGGGATGAAACGGAAAATAACGGATGGGATTTGGGACGCGGGATATACAAATACTAGGGACCTTAAGATCTACGACGGCAACTTCGAGGACGACGTCCTTCAAACAAAAGCATTCTTCTTGCAAAACACAGATAATGACTAATTTCTAGTCCCAAGAGTAATCTGAACACCGTCCTCGCTCTGTATACAACGCCACTCAGAGAATTTTAACGTCTTCAGGACGACGTTGACTATTGGTGTGATGAGATCTGTCGTCTGAGATTGCTTTAACACAGACACCGTTTTACCACTTTGAAAATTATAAAACAAGCTTCAAGTATTGAATACAGTAGTCAGTTAACCGTGACTTCTTTTTAATGCTAAAATTTGAATTGCTTTTTAACCGCCGTCGTCGTCCTAGCATCTTATAAGGTCCCTATTTACCTTCGGGATAATAAGCAGATTAAACAGCGGGATTTTGGATTTTTCGTATATTTTTTTTTGCTTTGTATGTGCTAAGAGATGGGCTAAGCTAGTTGTCGGCAAGATTTAAGACATTTATATAAGTAAGACAAGACATACAACACCAGCCAGATCGCGTGCGTGACTCTGCCTGGCAGATCATCAGGCAGACGTCAGGCACCGTGGCCTAGATACTACGACAAAGAACCCCCGCGTTTGGCGCTATTGGCTATTCAAGAACGACTCAAGATGGCGGACGACCGGAGTTAGGAGGGCAGGGAAGGCTTGGAAAGTCAAGTTTGTGTTTGTGATGTGATAAACTGTGTCGCATTGTTCTACGAGAAAGGCAAGAGTGGTAATTCGTTTTTGCGAGAGGAAAAATTCAGCTCTTAACAGAGAACAAGTCAACGTCCTTACTGAAAGTCAATTCCAGTAATTTCTCAGTTTATTAATGACAGAAAAGTAATCAATCTCGTGCAAGAGAAGCAGTCAATACAAGCAAAAAAGACCCCTGACTCCGATGAAGAACCCCAACAGAGAAAAAACGACTTAACCGAAAGTCCGACATGATAATACGGTAATTTAACTCCATATTGCCATAGTGATACCGACTTAATTGGAAAAGTAGGACATTGTGGCCCAGAGTTAGACTGCAACGTCTGCCATTTGATTTTAGTTTTGTGGCCAAGTTGTTCACATTTGTGATAGTAAAAGACGATATTTCGGAAGAGCTAAAGTTGTAATTTACTATCTAATAGAAACCACGTCCAATAGCGCGCACAACTACGATAACAACGATGTCGAACGCAAATCTTGTGCCTTCGATTTGCCGCGGCGCGCAACCTAAATCTGCTCAAATACCCAATTCCCGGTCCCAAGAAAACAATTCTCATCAACAAGCAAAACATATAATTGTTCTTCTAAATGTACTGCCTTCAGTGATGGAAACAGGAACTTCCAACGCACAAAAAACCCCCGAAAACGTTGCTCTTTGTACCCGATCTGTCCTACTTTCTTCATTAATTTCCAAGATATGGATTATATTAAAGATTCTAAGATTATAATAACTGAAAAAATAAAAAAATTGAAGAAGCGTGGCCAGGATTATACATAATGAGTAAAATAGACGTTCTCTGACCAAAATATTTGTTTATGGAGTTACATCGGTGAAACTGGGAGATGTTTCGAAACACGGAAAAAAGAACACGTTAGAAACGTCAAAACACACAAAGCTGGCTCTAACATCGCAAGCCATGCCTGGGCTAATAACCACAGAATCAACTTTGATGAAGGTCAAGTAATCGACAGAGGGAGCTATCGCACAAGAAAAACTTTAGAGTCATGGCACACTGCATTAACCACACAAGCTGACAACAACTCTAAGCCGTTACCAGAACAATACTCTATTATATTTAAAAACTAACTTCATTTTGTTATTATTATCGCTTCTCTTTTATATCATATTACTGCTTATATTTTATGTCATACATGTAGCTAAATATCTTAATTTGTTGGTTTTATATTTCATTAATAGTGTTGAAGGCTGCAGTCTGGCAGCCGAAAGCTCGTTAATAAACAAATATTTTGGTCAGAGAACGTCTATTTTACTCATTATAATAACTATAACCCCGTTTCTGTTCCCCGGAGAGCGGAAATGGGGGAAGTCTACACAGGGCTAAATAACTAACTGTTGTACCACATGCTATATGCACACCCATTATATGAATTTAAAAGAGAAAAAATCCCACAAAAAGCCAAACAAAAGCTTGATTTAAATCTCACCCTGACCCTAATGTTCATAAAGGCAAACTTAGTGAAAACAAAGCCGTGAAAAGATTAAACAAAATTAAAGAAATTGCGACGAAACGTTTATCTTTTCTTGTGTTAAATTATGTTTATAACTATTTGGCATCACCACGCTTTTGTTTCGGAATTATCTGCATGTCATATCAACGAATCATCACACAATAGTTTATAGCTTTTTCCGATAAACACAGCTAACAATGAACCAAAATTACATAGTTATAATTTAGTCGTTTATTCAAGTAGAAAGATCCGCACTATACGTATACTTGTAACGAAGTTTTCCCTACAGAAAATATACTTTCTGTGTAGCGTGTAATATTAAGTATTGTTATATAGCTAGAGTTTCACTGGATGCAACGATGACTGTCATTGGTTGGTTTGTGGTCACATGACCTTAGCTAAATTTCAATGTCTACCGAGCGGGCAATAATGGAGAACTTATTGCCTGCTCGGTCAATAAGTTTTCAATTGTTGCCCGCTAGAACTTGGAACTCTTCACGGCATCCTATAAACAAAAGCTTGTTTGGTACGAAAAAAAGAATATTTATAGGTCTTCAAACATGTGTGAAGATTAACTGGAGAAATGTATTGCTGTTCTTTTGTTCTGAGACTCATATTTGTTTGGTTGAAGTGAAATTACGGAGCCAGGCGAAATGTTTTGGTAAGTCTTAGCGTTTGTCTTTTGTGTACTTTCCCTTGATAAACGTCGAAATTATTCAGCGAAACTCAAGCTATATACTGTATATATAACAAAACACTTAATGTCTGGTCCCTCGGGAAACAGTGAGTTTTGTTTTCCCTCGAGTCTCGATGTTTCCCTCGACTTCGTCTCGGGAAATATCAAGACTCTCGAGAAAACAAAACTAACTGTTTCCCTCGGGAGCAGACATTAAGTGTGTAATGCTTTCTTAGGTTAGTATATGGTGTTTTTAGCTTGAAGTTGGTAAAGTTTGTCAAAGAATATACACTTGTTGACGGGCGCCAAGAGAAATATTCGTATCATGTGGGCAGACATTTTATAATAATACTAATAATAACAATACATATGTTGGGTTTTACGGACCTGAAGACTGCATTTGACGTCACTGTTGAAGGCTTTATAAGCATTATACAGAGGAAAAGAACTTTTTCTAGCAATTTTTTCTTTGAACCGCGTGTTACGCCTTTTAATACGTGCTAAAGACTAAAGTACTTTATTAGTGTAAACTCTACAGTTCATTTTACAAGACTAAAATCGGTTCCCCTCTCGAGCCTGTCCGCTGACCTAAATACTGCAGCCTGTCCGCTGACCGCAATACTTTCAGTTATTTAAATCACATAACACCGCGTATACTGGTGAAGGAGGGTTAACGGTTTGAACAAAGGCCAAAGTGAAACATGCAGTGCAAAAAAGGATCCTTGACTCATATGATATACAGTAGACCTATTTTATAAGTACTGTACCTTGTACTTCGACAGGATATGCACTGGCCAGACTCCTATTAATGTTTTGTTCATGTATAAATAAAGAAATACCAAATGGTTTTCCGTGTTTGGATACTCTGATCCAAACACGCGGGAAATTGCGAGACTGGAGAAAAGCGTAACAAAACACGAGCCATAGGCGAGTGTTTTTAGCTTTTCGAAAGTCGAGCAATTTCCCCAAGTGTTTGGATAAGAGTCTCCAAACACGGAAAAAAAACATTTGGTATTTCTTTTATAAAATAATCACAAGTGAATATGATATACTGTCCGACACTTTCAAAAAATCGTTTTGGCAGGAATTTTCCGTGTTTGGATACTCTGATCCAAACACAGCAATTGACCAACCAGGGCACGTGTAGTATACAATCATGTTATTTTATAATAATAGTTCTCCCTCTTACCTTGAAGTACTAGTAGATGCGAATCTCTGTTTCATCCTCAGCTTCTACAGGTCCAGAAGCCAGTAGTGTACCGTTTGGTTTGAAACAACAAGTGTGGATTTCATCTGTGTTACACTGGAAATTACAAAAGGAGAAAATACAGAACCGAGATCAGGTGTTTAGTGTACAGTACAGTATCTCTCAGACTCTCACAATGATCACTCTCGACTAAGGAGGCGATTACATGGACCGGGCTGGCCCGGTTAACCGGGATCGCTTTATATATCAAACGCATGTTGTTTAACATTTCGATTACATGGCAAGCGGGCTAGCCCGGTTTGCCGGGATCCCCGACAACCGGGATGGAAATGTCCATGTAACCGTTTTCATCGCGGCAAACCGGGCTGAAAAACTGTTAAACTCGCTTCGATACGTGTTCGTTTGCTTGACTGTGTGAATAAATAGTGCTGAAAGGAACTGAAATAGAACATCAAAACGTTGTTTGTGTGTTTCGTGATCATAGCGAAGATTTATTAAATTAATTAGTCTTCGCGAATACGATTTCGTGGATTATAACAATCTTTTTATTAAGGATGGGCTTACAAAATAAATAATAGACTAATTATATGTATATATATATATATATATATATATATAAAACTGAATTAAAACTAACGTAGCTTTGATAATCCCGGCTCCATGTAATCGTTTCGTAAACTCATCCCGGTTAACCACGCTAGCCCGGTCCACGTAATCGCCCCCTAAAACTGACGATGTTTTGATTTCGTTTTTCCAATTCTTTAACCGATTGAAAGTACGTTAGATTTCATTTACCTCCAGTTCTCTGATACATGTTCCTTGTTTGACATCCCAGACACGCACCTGAAGAAAATGCCAAGTTTTTCATTTTTGATATAAATGAAGAGATAAAAAAGTGACAGATGGTCAGCCAAGCAAACAAACAAACAAACAAACAAACAAACAAACAAACAAACAAACAAACAAACAAACAAACAAACAAACAAACAAACAAACAAACAAACAAACAAACAAACAAACAAACAAACAAACAAACAAACAAATAGACAAATAGACATTATACCGTTTGATCATCTGATGCAGAAACAAGAGTATTGCCATCATGGGAAAAAGAACAAGCCTTTAAATAAAATAGAAGAATCTTTATATATCACCTTTGGTAAAGTAATTTCTTGGAGTTGTTATGGGCAAAGGGATGCTAGTCCCATATACAGTATGTGAACAGTACAGTAAAATATACTGTACTGTACTGTACTGTACTGTACTGTACTGTACTGTACTGTACTGCACTGCACTGTACTATACTATACTGTACTGTCCTGTAAGTGTACTGTACTGTACTGTACTGTACTGTACTGTACTGTACTGTACTGTACTGTACTGTACTGTACTGTACTGTACTGTACTGTACTGTACTGTACTGTACTGTAACTGTATTGTACTGCACTGCACTGCACTGTACTTACTGTACTGTACTGTACTGTACTGTACTGTACTGTACTGTACTGTACTGTACTGTACTGTATTGTAAGTGTACTGTACTGTACTGTACTGTACTTACTGTACTGTACTGTACTGTACTGTACTGTACTGTACTGTACTGTACTGTACTGTACTGTACTGTACTGTACTGTACTGTACTGTACTGTACTGTAACTGTACTGTAAGTGTACTGTACTGTACTGTACTGTACTGTACTGTACTGTACTGTACTGTACTGTACTGTACTGTAACTGTACTGTAACTGTACTGTAACTGTACTGTAACTGTACTGTACTGTACTGTAACTGTACTGTACTGTACTGTACTGTACTGTACTGTACTGTACTGTACTGTACTGTACTGTACTGTACTGTACTGTACTGTAACTGTCCTGTACTGTACTGTACTGTACTGCACTGTACTGTACTGTACTGTACTGTACTGTCCTGTCCTGTACTGTACTGTAACTGTCCTGTACTGTCCTGTAACTGTCCTGTCCTGTACTGTACTGTACTGTACTGTACTGTAACTGTCCTGTACTGTACTGTACTGTACTGTACTGTACTGTACTGTACTGTACTGTACTGTACTGTACTACTGTAACTGTACTGTACTGTAGTGTACTGTAGTGTAGTGTAGTGTACCGTACTGTACTGCACTGCACTGTACTGTACTATACTGTAACTGTACTGTACTGTACTGTACTGTACTGTACTGTACTGTACTGTACTTATAAAACAGATATTTTACCTGTATCCAGCCTGTATGACCAGTAAGTACAATAAGAATAGAGAACATTTCAACATCCCACAAAATAATGCTCATATCCCAAGAAGCAGAAGCCTACAGGAAATAAATTTAAATTAAAATAGACTTTTTGTGCCCTTTTCAAAAACCTCAACATCACATGCAACCTCGTTCCCAGGGCTCTTATCTCCACTCCCCG
Organism: Corallium rubrum; assembly: GCA_964035015.1. Lineage (NCBI taxonomy): Eukaryota > Metazoa > Cnidaria > Anthozoa > Scleralcyonacea > Coralliidae > Corallium > Corallium rubrum. The sequence goes on from OZ036014.1 coordinate 4,823,325, forward strand.
CTCGCTGCGAAAAGTACCCTGGCATGGGCTGGTCACGTGTCGCTGAACAAAAAATATCATTGTGGGAGGGGTCCTATTAATGTGCTTATTGTTACGCTCGACCAGATGCCATGTTGAAGTCTTCGAAGTGTTTTGTTCGTTTTGTGTCTTAATTTTGCTATTATAAATAGTCCATACTTGGGACAAAGTTTTACGACCAAAACAGGTGATTTGCTTGGAAAGTTTGTTCTTGGGTAGAGACTTACTTGCTGTTCTATCGACGGGCTATGGAAAGTCCTTAATCTTCCATGTGCTGCCTGCTTTGTTGTTTTGTAAGAAGAAACTGAAAGAGACAATTGACCATATCTTGACCTGATTCATATATTTTCTCAATTGTGATTGTCATCTCTCCTCGAAATTCCCTAATCCCCTACCATCCCCTCCCATTAAATTATCTTTTGCTATCACCCAGAATCTGGGTGACACGTGACCAGCCCATGCCAGCAGGGGCGGATCTAGAATTTTTTCCACCTTAGTCAAACCATTCCTAGGGGGGTCCGGGGGCATGGTCCCCTGGAAAATTTTTGAAATTTGGACCTCTGAAATGGCATTTCCTGCATTCTGACAATACTTTGGGGAAAGATTTAAAAGTTTTAAATCGTGTTTTCAATAGCGCATTTTATCAAACCTGGAAGGTGTCAAATAAATTTAGGGATAAAGTGGACGTTTTATTATGCAAATACATTTAAAATTATAGAAAATAACGGGGGAAAATCCAATAAATCAAATCTTAGGTAGCTGCTACGTATGCCCCCCCGACGGAAATCCTGAATAACATCAGAACGTACACATAAACACATTCATATGACAAGATCAAAGAATCATGTTACCAAAATCATTAAGCACTTTAGATATTTTGAATGATATTCCAGGCCACTGAGGGTAGGATCTAGTCGTATGAGAAACATCAAGAGGTACACGAGGCAACCAAACAAAACTAATGTGTTCTCATGTTGTGCAATATTTACGCAGAACTGTCACTACCAGACATTTAAATAATTCACGTTCGCAAGCGCTATCAAATTTACTAACCCATACAGTCATTCAGCCAGAACAGAATAATATTATAAACGTCGCATCTATATATAAGACTATTATTATAATATACGCGTTTGATAATCAAAGGATTAGTTACCGCGATAGGCTCTGAACCGTTTGAATCTGACTGCCAAGACTCTGAGAATCCTTTGACGAGTAATACCTTCTGGCCTTAGCCAGTGTCGATAATATTTGGCGTCTGACAACCAAAGGCTTAACGTTAAAACTTACCTACTGATCGGGACAATTGAATCATCACTGCTGTTTAATTGAAGTGAATACTAAACTTTCTATCACGTTTGTAAAGTCATGTTCGAAATGTGTTCGAAACTGAAAGAGCTCTCCCAGTCTGACTCTTAGTATACATAATTTATGTTCGGCAGAATCGGCAGTCTCGACAGCAGATCAGTCGGCAGACCAGGCAAGAACTACAAAGTAAAACGCCGCCAACCAATCAATGTTCATGATAAAGAGCTTCTGCAAAAATTCAACCAATGAGAATAAGTCATATAATGGTCCAAATCAGGCAAAAAAGACAACGAAATCAGGCAAACCAATGAACGAGCGTAATAGAATTCGTTTTAGGTATTTAGCCAATCACCGCAGCTAATACAATAGCACAAATCAGGCAAGATGAAGAACAAAGCTAAGCCGCGCTCTGTTTACACGGCGCTGCGTGCGTATCCTAGAGTAACTAGATATTATGGACTTGGAAAGTCTTGTAGAGTGTAGCAGTGAATATACGGGAAAACTATAGAAAGAGATTTTTTTTCTGCGCCTTTTTTCACCTTAGTCGTTTGACTTGTTTGACTAACGTTAAATCCGCCCCTGCATGCCAGGGTACTTTTCGCAGCGAGCGGGGAGCGGAGATAAGGGCCCTGGGAATAAGGTTGCATCACATGTAACTGCAATGACAAAGATACTCTACTACATCCTCTGCTAATTATAATATTGTTAATACAAACCTATATGGCATGTATAAGCTTACCAGAAGTCCTTGGGAGGAAAATGAAACAGCTTTTACATTACTTTGATGTCCTTGAAGGACTTTGCATGGTGGAGAAGTTGAAATACTTAAACCAAACTTGTTGGTATTATTCAAGAGCCACAATCTTACAGTGAAATCCCAGGATCCTGAAGCCTAACAAAGAAGATTTATATTAGATTTGAGCCAAACAAGCAAATTAGCAAAAGAATACCTTATTATAGGAAATTAAGCACGCACTTTATTTACACGATATAAATTAACGTGACATCTAATTAATGCGGATTGCTTCTAGATCTTTTAAAATCTGATTATATTAATGCGAATCTGATCTCCATGGTAAACAAGTTAATTAAATTAATGTGAATCAGTGATGTACAGATTATTGAATCTGATTCAGAATCTGATAGTGACAGTGAAGAGGAGGAGTGATGTTTTTAAGGCCGGTTTACATCAAAGTTTCTGTGATCAAAGTCTTTGATCAAAGTCTTTGGTCAAAGAACTTCAAAGCAACCGCCATCTTTGAAAGGCGTTTACATTGTCAAATACTTTAATCAAAGCATACTTTGATCACAGAAACTTTGATAGTGTAAGCCAGCCTTTAGTATACCTTAATATGCTGTATTTTGATATTAAAAGAGTTAGTTTTTAGTGTTATTTAAAACAAATCAAGGTCTTTTTAATTAAGGATAACTAAAAATTGCATACTTGAAATTAAGGATGACAAAAATTAACGTTAATTAAATTAACACAAATTTTTAAAATCCGCCTTAATAAAGTGCATCATTAATTTCCTATAATAAGGTAACCTAATTATAGAAGAATTATTTTATTGCAGGTCTACTGTAATTATTAAATAATTCTACTATTATTCTAACTATTATAATTCAATTCTAGGATAATTATTATAATAAAGCATAATTAATTCTTACCATGTATTTCCCATCCAATGAGAAGGTGCAGCATTGAACAGAACTGGAATGACCACTGCATGAAAATAAAGCTTCTCCAGTCTAGAAAGGAAAGAAAGAAAACATTTTTGGGTTTCAAAAAGTAAATTCTTTCTTTATTAAGCATGATTATATAATACATATTAGAGGTGAGCCAATCATCGGCAAAACATCAGCAGAGCTGATTATCGGCTAGTTTTTCTCACGGCCGATTGTCTTTCACCATTGGCCGATTGTCTTTTGCCATCGGATCGGTTGTCTCGTGACTCTCGTCTTCGTATTTCTGCTCTCTCGTCCTCGCACTACTATTTATAGTCTTTTTTTAATATCGGTTTTTCGGTATTTTAATTTAAGAAAATTGAAATCTACGGTATATTATCAGTATTGCGCGAACGCTGAAACTGATTATCACTGTTTTATTTTCTCTCGCGATTTCTTATTAGCCGCAATGTTTGTTGCAAGACAAAAATGGAAGCACTGAGCATCAGGTTAGCAAACATCGGTTTTGACAATTAATCAGCCGATGGTGGGAAAATATCAGCTCTTAACAATCGGTATCGGCAATCGGCTTTTTTTTAACATCGGTTCACCTCTAATACATATGATAAATTATCATAATACAATATATTCTGGAGTAGTACACATACTTTGACACTCCATATTATTGCCAACGAGTCCCAGGATCCTGAACAAAGCCAAAGGTTATCATTTGAAAAACAACAAGTTTCAACACTATGACTGTGACCTAGAGTATGGAAAAGAAATAAGCTAACACTTAATCAAGAACTATTTTCCACAGATATATATTAATTGTACTGTACTGTACATATAACTTCAGACTGGTAAAAACTGGCCCTTTTATATTAAATTTTACTATCAAGTGAGATCACAGGCAGCCCAAGTACTATCACATACTGTCTGACGTATTATATATTATTATATGGCTGGGTTTGATTTCCAGTCCGTACACAAAACGATGCATGCTGATTGGTTCCCAAGGTCAGGATTTTACGATATTGACCTTGGGGTCAATACGCTTTTTTCTCAGCCCTGTAAGTTTTGGCGGGAAGATTTCTGAGTTGATTTGAATACAAATAAAAGAGAAATAGGTATCTTTATTCAAATATTCTGAACAATAAAATGTGTTGGAACATCACTGCTGGTTTTCTTTAAAGCTGTTTATCTAAAAACACGACAAATAAAAACCGAACTGGTGTAAATAAGAAGGCCAAGAAGCGACACGAAAAAGTTGACAGGTAAGGTAAACAGCATATTCCGAAGATGAAAATAACACTCGAAGCTTAAAAATAAAATTAACCAATAGCCATATAATAAATTCCTTATTAACCTCATTTGCTCGGTCTGTACTGGAAAGTATTTGCCCTCAGTTTTATCGCACAAACCTTGCTCCTTCATCGCTTGGTCTAGTATATTAATACGTCAGACAGCATGTGATAGTACTTGGGCTGCCTGTGGTGAGATTAGCTCTGATAGTCAAAGCGTTAAAGCTCACCTTCACAATTTTAAGAACAAAGTTTGAGGGTATTCTATTCAATAGCAGGCATTTAATCTACTATAGTAAATATGGTATTAACTTTACCTTGTAATATGTGAACTTCTTGGCCTGTTTCTGTCATCCAAATAATGACATTATGATCATATGAACCTGTTGCAAACATTTCACCATTAGGAGAGAAACAACAGCACTTCACTGAGCCTAATGAGAAACAAAAAGACATTGTGAACATGTTAACCACTTGACTTGCAGATGGTTTCCATAGTCAGGGTTTGCTGCACAATCAAGGGTTAGCACTTCAGTGAAAGTGCATGCTTGTAATGTACTGTACTTGAGAGTGGACACTTGGAAAGCATCTAACTGAGGGTGGGTGCTGAACTTGAAAGTGCTTAACCAAAACGAAGGGGTCATTTTATAACCAAGAGAGGGGGGTCATTTAACTGAGGGAAGATGCTTAACTGAGAGTGGATGTTCAAGAAAGGTGGAGTCACTTAACCAAAGGTGTGTCACTTAATCAAGTGGGGAGAGGCGCTTCACCAATGTGGGGTCACTTAACAAAGGGGAGGGGGTCACTTAACCAAGGGCAGGGGGTCATTTAACCAAAGGGAGGGGGCACTTAACCAAGGGGAGGGGGTCACTTAACCAAAGGGAGGGGGTCACTTAACCAAAGGGAGGGGGCCACTTAACCAAAGGGAGGGGGTCACTTAACCAAAGGGAGGGGGTCACTTAACCAAAGGGAGGGGGTCACTTAACCAAGGGGAGGGGTCACTTAACCAAAGGGAGGGGGTCACTCAAACAAAGGGAGGGGGTGACTTAACCAAACGAAGGGGGTCACTTAACCAAGGGGAAGGGGTCACTTAACCAAGGGGAAGGGGTCACTTAACCAAAGGGAGGGGGTCACTTAACCAAAGGAAGGGGGTCACTCAAACAAAGGGAGGGGGTCACTTAACCAAAGGGAGGGGGTCACTTAACCAAGGGGAAGGGGTCACTTAACCAAGGGGAAGGGGTCACTTAACCAAAGGGAGGGGGTCACTTAACCAAAGGGAGGGGGTCATTTAACCAAGGGGAGGGGTCACTTAACCAAAGAAAGGGGGTCATTTAACCAAGGGGAGGGGGTCACTTAACCAAAGGAAGGGGGTCACTTAACCAAGGGGAGAGGATGACTTAACCAAGGGGAGGGGGCACTTCACCAATAGGGGGGGTGGTGACTTAACCAAGAGGAGGGGGTCATGTAACTAAGGGGAGGGGGTCACTTAACCAAGGGGAGGGGTCACTTAACCAATGGGGGGGGGGGCACTTCACCAGAGGGGAGTCACTTAACCAAGGTGGGGTAACTTAACCAAGGGGAGTGGATCACTTAACCAAGAGAGGGGATGGGTTACTTAACCAAGGTGGGGGATCACTTAATAAGAGGGTCACCTCACCAGAGGGATCATCTAACTAAGGGGCCATTTATATGAATCTGGATTGAAAAGCAATCCGTGTTTACATGGGAATTTGGTTTGAAATCCACCTGAAATCTGTAAATATTAGAAAACACACATGCATTGTTTGTTCTAGTCCTCTCTGTCACGTTTTTCATTCCAGAATGAAACTGCACCGCGTTTACATCATTCCGGAACGAAATTTCAATCCGGAATGAGATTTCAATCTGGAATGGGAAACAGCTTGAACTCAATCCAGAATGAGCTTATCTCAATCCGGATTCATGTAAACAGATAAAGGGGTTTGATCAGAAGTGGAATACTCACAACCAAATGTGGTCAGACCCCTATAAACTATACAGGGTGGTCAGTAAATGAAGAGTGGTTACATTACATATTTATAAACTGAGGGTGCATGTTAAATCAGGAACAGTTTTATGTCCCTATACAGCATTTCGGAAGGAAACATTAAATATTCCTATTTATTACTCTTGTATGTTTATACTTTATACCTTTGTGTTTAGTTAATGTATGTAGAGGCTGTCCTGTCCTAGTGCTCCAAACCTTGACCAGACAATCATCCCCACCAGAGACAAGCTTCCTCCAATCTGGGGAGAAACAACACGTGTTGACTTCATCATCGTGACCAACAAGAGACCTGAAGCTGATTGGTGTTAATATAATGGGAGATACATCTTCGTTGTCGCTTTCACTACCAGAATCACTTTCTTTCACTTCTTTGGCCATTACAGTGCTACACTACACAGGAATTCACATCAAGCGAAGTCAACATGCTCAACCTCTCTTTTGGCTGGCTTTTAATAATACATTTCTGGGAATTTCAAAGTAGAAGCGCCGAGAAAACAAGACGTCTTGTTTTTGTAAACATTCCCTGATCTCTCCTTGCCTTTGCCAAATAGTTTTATGTTTTAAAATACAACCAACAAAAGGACTTTCTTGATCATTTTCCGCCGTTGGTTCTTGATCTGTCTGTCAAAATAAAATGCCAAAACGCAAAATGGTTTGAATGGAACAAAATATTTGGTTTCTAAGGCCGCGTGACTAAAACGTATACACGAAAAGTAGGTTCCAAGATGGCCGCCATGGCGCCATCCACCCGCTTCCTCCGAAAAACCGGCTGCTACGCAGGCTATGGCGCCATCTGAAAGCCTAATTTCTCCAAAATGGCCGCCAAATTAAAATTCTTTTATATCCAAATAAATTAGCGTTTATGAACTCGTTTTCATTTAAAAAATTCAAAAGAAATTCTACTTTAAAACTAAGTCATTAAAGGGATTTTATAGTGCTCGCCATTTTGGAATATTATTAAACTGAAGATTGAATTATTTGAATACAATTGAATAGATCATAGAAGAACAATTTCAAAAAAAAGCATGCTTGTTTCTTTTGCCACCTTAGGTTACTGTCGTGGCAATAGAAGCGTTCCTAAAATAATTGTGCAGTTGTATTCCTCACGTTGAACAATTCATTTGATGAAAATATTGCTAAACTTCCTGTTTTGAATTCTGTTTTGAATTTGATTGGTGTTTGGCAAATAATCCTTTTTCTTATTGGTTATTCAAAAACAAGGAACCAATCAAATTCAAAACAGGAAGTTTAGCAATAATAAACAGGAAGTTCATCAAATGAATTGATCAATTTGAACAAACGAATTGCACAATTATTTTAGGAACGCTTCTATTGCCACAACAGTAAACCTAATCCTTACACCTATCCTATAAATCGGAACCATGAACTATACAAGTGACACAACACTTTTATAGATCCTACTTTAATAATGTTAATATTGGCCGCCATCTTGAAATGTCCTCTTCGTGTATACCTTTTAGCCATAAAAATCGACAAAAACAAAAAAAGCCAATCGATCCCCGGGGGAAAGGGGACCGCCCTATAGAGTATGGTTTCTGAGCAGTGAGCACCGGGGTCTGGGTACAAATTGTCTATTTTGGTCTGCAATAGGTGCCAATGTGACACCAGTGTTGCGCGTGCATCATTTTTTAAAAAAATTGGCAAGCTCCACTCAAAGTAAACATACTGTTTAAAATAAACAAAGTATAGATACAGTTTCTGGATGTTTACCACTGTTATTCTGCTGTTCTTGGCTCGTTAGCAAGTCTGTTTGCGATTGCTTACTTTGTGGGGAGCCCGCCAAGAACCCGCCAATTCCTTTGCAATATGCGTGCGCAATGCCCTGAAATTCGATTTTTCGCAATACCCTATTGATTTTTTTAGTTTAGGTCTGTGATAGGGTATAGAAAACGCCTCTTTAGCCTAGGATAAGGTCAGGATTTTGACGTCACGGCTGCAGTACACCCCTGACCACACTCCCTGGGTCTATAGACCACTTTCATAATGGCCACTACTTTCTGTTCTCCTTTTCTCCCAGCTTAAGTGGATTCCAATTTTTTATCTAATTAAGTTTAGGAAGCTTCTTCTATTATTAAATATACTAATCAATCCTAATGCTTCACCGTCTTTTAAATTTATGTTCAATTTCTTATCTGCCACTCGACAACACGCTCGTACTAGAGCCTGCTTATATGACCTAAGTAATGCCATGTCACCTGCATATACTTCTGATGCTTTCACGTTAAGATTAATTACTACTAAACGCAAACTCCGTAATTACTTTCTTCATAAACTTACCTGTATTAACCATCTGGAAGACCTTTTTTGCGTCAATTGTAATTTTTTATTGAATTGTAAATGTGTTTCTACTTGACTAGTTTCAGATCACTTGACATTATTTCCATATATAGTGTAGTAGTTATGTCTGTTGTATTTGTAAATATTGTAATATTGTGAGGGCCGTATGTTAGATAACCTTTACAGTGAATACGTCTTTTCCCTCGTAAAATAAAGTTTTATTCTATTCTATTCTATTCTATTCTATTCTATTCTATTCTATTCTATTCTATTCTATTCTATTCTATTCTATTCTATTCTATTCTATTCTATTCTATTCTATTCTATTCTATTCTATTCTATTCTACAAATATTCCTTTTACGCGCATCTAAAGGAGGTTTCCTAGCCTCGTTATGAAGCAAAGATTTTTTGAATTACTGACACACAAACGAGGCCAAAAAGGCTTATGCACATGAAAGAACATAAATCGTAGCTATCTTTATGATTTACGGTGTGTAAAGTAAGTTAACCATACGCCTGCAAGTTGCACACTCTTGCTATTCCTTACGTTCCTTCCTTCCTTCGCGACGAAAGATTATCTCTTTTAATTCTAGCGCAATTGCCACAAGTGCTTGGTGCCGGCTTGTCTAAATTTAAGCGACTAAGCGGCTTTGCACCTCTTTGTACAGCGCTTTGCTATTTCCCCCCAAAACGCACAATACCGAGCTAAAGTAAACCACGACACGAGAAATCAGTAGAAACGACAATCATTTCATTTGTGATCATATAAAGGCCGCTTGATTAACCATTTATTAAAAAAAATGCAGTACTACAGGAACAATAATGAGAAATATATTGAAAATCTGTCATCAGTTCATTGAGTGATATCTGTAGACGGGAAACCAAGATCCTGTCGATTTGTCTTAGCTGTTCCAAATCTCGCCAAGTGTATCTACGAGGTGTGAATATGTAAGAAAACCGCCAAGAATAGGACGGAGCTTGTTAAAAGTTTTTGTCAGGCTGTCGAGACGGTGCTTTCCTGTACGCCTCAGAATTAAAAAAGGAGTTCAAGTTTGCACGAAAGGCCTTATGTCGCTTCTCGATCGAACGATGGTTAGGGATAGGGATAGGATTGAAGAATCTTCAAACTCGTTGTCAGTCTCGCCACAAAAGTTAACCTCTTTCTTGGTGAAAGATATTCTGGGACTTGACGGAGAAACGAACTACGAAGCTGTGGACAACAGCTCGCAAAGAAGTATCGATAGAACAGAAAGCAACGTTCTCGTGAAAATAAAAGAGGCAAGTCAAAGCCAAAATGGAAGTTTTTTCACAGAAAGTAAGTAGGTTTAACACTATGAGGCCTGGACCTCTCCCTGTGCTGAATAAAATCGTCTGGCGTTGGCCAGAATAAATAAAAAAGTCATTTCTCATTTCACGCATAAGAAAACTGCCATTTCACGTTTCACAAAAAATTACGGGAACATTTAATCAACTCTGTGACAATTATTCACAGAAGGCGAAGTCGATTGAAGCTGAGGAGATTGAAACTCATAATTTTCCTAATCAGGGGCGAATTTAGGATTTTGAAAACGTCAGTCAAACTTGTTGTGCACAGTTGTATAGGGGCGTCCGGGGGCATGCTCCCCCAGAAAATGTTTGAAATTGGGGTCTCTAAAATGGCATTTCCCGCGATCTGACAGCACATTTGAGCAAAATTTTAATGGCACATTTTATCATTTTTACAAAAGATTTTGTCCAAATTGGATGTTTTCTAATTTATTGAGATAGTGATATACAGCATTATATATACTAAAATATTAGTTAGCCAAACGAGACAGGCGCAAACACCCATACTTTCTAAAAATTAACTAAATAAATTATGGATGACAATACCGTAACCAAAATGATCGAGGGTCTGGGGGAACGAGAGACTTTGGCAAGTCTAGGAGAACGATGGCTGTCGCAGATCAGAACAAATTAAACTTATGGCTTAAAAATTATAATACGTAATCCTTAATCACGGTTCACGATAACTTCAGTACTTTACTCTCATTTCACGGACAATTATTATCGACAATCACGGCTCACGGCTGGAATACAAATCGCGTTTCACGACACAAAATTTCGGCATTTCACAAGAAAATATATTGGCAATTCACGGCTCATGAAAATACTCTTTACCACCCTCAATAAACCTTAACGACTCGTCGTCAGGCTTCAAAGTGTTAAAGACATAGGTTTTAACACTTTGAGGCCTGGACCTCTCCCTGTGCTGAATAAAATCGTCTGGCGTTTAATAAGGCTAGTTTCCACTCAGGAAAATCTTCCACATGATAGGACCGGACAGGAAAGTTTCTTTTGTGTTAAAGTCATTAGTTCCGACCGAGAGCTCACAAGACAAAGAAAACTTCCCTGTCCGTTCCGATGCTGCGGATAATTTTCCTGAGGGAAACTAGCCTTAAGCCAGAATAAACCTTAAAGACTCGTCGTCAGGCTTCAAAGTGTTAAAACATCTAACACATCCCACAGCCCAACCCAGTCTGCGATATAATAAGTTCGGATTTTTTGCATATAGCTCTAGTCTGGACTGGATTAGAATAGCTACACGTTTAATCGACTTTAGAAAGTTGTAAAAAATTGAAAGACATTAATTCTTGCTACAATATTCTGATAAGTTGTACGTATACATGTAGTGCATGTGGTACGTTTGCCAGCTTGGTGTAATGTAACAGCCTCAGTGGCCCAATGGTGTGGTTGTCGCGTTACTCGAACAAGAACGCTAAAAAACATTTATTCTAATCCTTTTTTATTATAATCCTGTTTTGTTCTAATCATAAATTATCAAATATCCATTTCCCTCTTTGGTTATCTATAAATCATTGTCAACACCATTTCCTTTACGTAATACGCTCGAAGTAAGTTCTTTTAAGTCTAAGCACGCAAACCCTTTAGTCAGTTGTAAGGAGTTGTTCTAATTGGACGGAGTACAAGCCACACGGAGTTGTTTTAGATCTTTTTTGGAGAGTTGGAGGTGTTTTAGTGCCGGAGTCAAGAATAGACGTAAGTTACGTTTGTAAATCATACATACTGTCTTTCTGTATTAAGTCGAGAACCTTGCAGTTTCTGGAGAGCTTATATCCCTTTTTATAATTTTAGTTTTTACCGCAAGTATTGTACATAGTTGGTTTAACTTGGTTTTAATAAACGCATAAAATCCTGCTGTCCGTTGTGTACTACACTTTGGTTAACCTGGCGAACCCCAGTACGATCAGCACCCCGTGTTCGTGATATTGGGAACGCGACAGTGGTAATTCGAACCCTGTCTGGGGCTCAGAAATCTTTTCTGAGTAACTGAGTTTGACGAATGTCCACAACGTCTGTTGCTACAATATTGTCCATCACTAATTTGTTACCGAAACTTGCTAAAGTTAACCAAACGTGTAGTTATTGCAGCTGAGCTGAGCTACAGCCCATAGGCATATAGCAAGTTTGTTAACTATAGCTATTTTAAGTTGTGACAAACCTGTAAACAATCCGGCACATTCACACACGAGTCTCAGAGCATATGGGCATTTCGGCTATTAATACTGGAAAAAAACGCAAAAATCCTCCTCCAACTAGCATTCTCTCACACTATCTTGACACTGGACACCCCATTCCTTTCGACGACTTTAAAATTATTAACTCTTATTCTTTTGAATCTGAACTTCTTTTACGTGAAAGTTTGCTTATTTTCTTCCCCGGGAAATTTTGAAATCGAGAGTCGCTGAAATGTCATTTCCTGGCTTTTGGAGGAAGATTTTACAGACTCTAAAGGTTAAGAAATGTCATATAAAATCACTCAAATGCATACACTCAGTAGATTGAATACACTGTTTACAGTTTATTTCCTGACACAATTCATATTGCACATCAAAAGGGGGGGGAGCCGCGGCTCTACTTGTTTTGATTTTGTTTGTCACCATTTAATCCTTCCTCTTTTCTCATCTTTATTATTTTACTATAAGCTTATTTTATTCTCGCTTTTTTTTGGTTAAGACCTTTTGTATGTAAATTCATATATCTAGTTTTACTGTGATTGTACTAATAGTCTCTGAAGATGTTGTACGTAATACAACGAAACGTTAGATCTTAATAAATATTTTAAAAATGCCACTGCTTCGTGTTTTATGCTGGGCTCTTGTATTCATCAATGGATTACGCTTTCCGCCTGGTCAATTTATAGCAAAATGAACAATATAAATAAGTTTTGTGGAAACACCACGTAAAATATTTCTTTGCTAAGCTTTCGGCCTGTTGACTCAGGCCTTCATCAGAGCAATAATAACAAACTGTTGGCTCACGTCATTTATAAATTAAGCAACTGATCGATTAAATCACGTAAGAATACAATGGCGTATCACGTTAATTTTATTAATTAGAAAAAAAAATCAAGAATGTTCTCCGAATAGGGCACGCCACGTGCTAGCGACAAGCAATACTTTACACGAAGAACAAGAGAATCCATTGAGATCGCAAAACATCACTATTTCTCAGGAGGGACAGCCATTAAATAGCACGTGGCGTGCCCTATTCGGAGAACATTCTTGATTTTTTTTCTAATTAATAAAATTAACGTGATACGCCATTGTATTCTTACGTGATTTAATTGATCAGTTGCTTAATTTATAAATGACGTGAGCCAACAGTTTGTTATTACTGCTCTGATGAAGGCCTGAGTCAACAGGCCGAAAGCTTAGCAAAGAAATATTTTACGTGGTGTTTCCACAAAACTTATTTATATTACTTTATCGCCATGAAAACGTTCAAAGAATTCAAAATGAACAATGTTTTCAGATTATCTCTCTCGATACTTATTTCAAGTACAAGTGTCTACATAATAATGTGCCTTACTTTTTACAAAACCATATTTCGTTTACTAACCCCAGACGAGTAACCAGAAACTCTGAATCTAAGTGCTTTATACCAAAGGTCAAACTTGTTATTGGAAGTAACGGTATTTATTATCGAGGACCGCATGTTTATAATAATTTACTAACTTATATTCGAGATGAAAAATTGTTTTCACATGTCTACAAATACTTTAATGAATAAGGGACAAATTCGAACTTATTCTATTTCTATAACTCTTTTCAAAACAAATTAAAGTTTAATCAGTGTCTTTATATGTGATAAAGATACCTCCTGATTGACATAAAATGTTGTTGTAAAACTGGCCCCAAAATGCAGGAAAACGCGTTTCAGAGAGTTAGAAATCAGAAATTTTCTGGGGGAGCATGCCCCCGGACTCCCCTAGATGGTTTTCGCGTCTTCCGCGCTCGGCCTCCCTAACCTGAAACATCTTATCGCCAGAAGCACATACCCAGAGGGTCCCCGATACCCATTGACAAAATGCATTCACGTAAAAATATTTAGTCTTTTCACGAGTCACGAAAAATCGCAAAAACTCTTTCACGTTCACACAAAAATCGAGGCAATCGCGATTCACGTAAAAATACAAAAGAAATTCACTGATTAATATTTCGCATCATGCCATCATCTGACTGATTAATAATATTTCGCATTCTCGAAGTCTTTCTCTTCACTCTCAGAAGGGTGCAAGCAAGTTTGAAAGATTTCTTTCTGTCTTTGCAGTCCATTGTAAAGGTCTGTAAACACTGCGATCATGCAAAATTGCGCCTGGCGTCGCTTTTTATTATCTTTGGCTCTACACTCTGAAGCCTGAAGGTCTCCACTTGACGAGTACAATCGTCTGGAGTTAGTCAGTGTAAAATAGTTAAAATAATCTGTAAGTAGCTAGGTATACATGCTATTCCGGTGTTCAACTGTTCGAAGACAGACAAGACAAACAACAGGAATTCCATAAATCCTAAAAAAACTGTTCACGCAAAACAGACGATTCACGAATCACGTTTAATTCTAGCCTTCATTCACGGGTCACGGTTAAATCAAAAGTTACTTTACCCAGGGGTCGGGATTTGGAACATTCGCACTTGCTATGTACTGTGGGAAAGTATATCTAATTCGCACCACAGCAACCCAAGCTCAAGTTGTGGCAGGCGCTGTGCGGGCATTTTAACGGAAATATATTTGAAATATAAGATTTCAAACTTCCAAGTAAATCGGACGTTAAATGAGCTAAAATACGCCAATTTTTTCAATAAAATAGCGTTACCTTGAGTTCATGATGTGTTGTCTTCTATTTGTGTGCTTCTTGAGTTGATTTGAAGCGATTTATCTGTGTTTTCATTTGGGGTTTAGACCTGAATTTGTTGCCCAGGGGTGGAGCCTTGGCACACTATGTCTTTCCCTGGGGTGGGGACATGGTCAATTGTTTCTCCAAAATGTCTAATGCCCGGGTGTTGGCCGGGGGGGGGGGGGGGGATGGGCACAATTGGAATTGACTGATACATTAATGTCTTGTTAACTAGGATGTCTGTCCGGTGTTAGATCAAACAATCTCAAACTCATTAATAATTCATGAGATAATCAGCCAATTACAATAGTTCATTCAATCACCGGATTGAAGTTGGATACTCCAGTAAAGCCCAAGATATTAGATGAAAACCGGTGTTCATCTAACTCTTAAGATCTTAATTATCGATGCAAAACAAACAAGTTGCTGTATGAATAAATTTTACACAAATTCATGAATAAAATCTCATGAGGGTTTAATTTAATTGTATTTTTTTAATTGAAATCACTCGATTGAGATGCCATATCAACAACTCGTTTATCGTGTTTCATCAGGGGAATCCAAACACTCGAAAACAATAAAACTACTCGGCCTTCGGCCTCGTGCTTTCATAATGTTTTCTCGTGTTTGGACCCCCTGATGAAACACTCAAACTCGTTGTTGATATATTACATAAAGGGGCATTTTCGTCTGGCTCAGGAAAGAAGGGTTTAAAGTGCCTATGAAGCGAAACTTATTATTGTCTTAAATTAAAGAACTCTTAAAACTACAACGTAACATCTTTTGCAGATCTTCGTTTCCGTGCTTCGTTGTTGAGATATTTCAGTTTCTTTGATATGCAAATGAACACTTTGACATCACACGTGTATAATGAGTTATCGGAGAAAGTTCTGTATCTTTGCTATTATCAAACGAAATCACTTCGAAGCCGATCCCGTTCGTCTATTTCGCATACAGCATTAGACATACAGATTTTTAATTGATTTCGTTTGATAATAGCAAAGGTACCGAACCTTCTCTGATAACTCATTATACACGTGTGACGTCAAAGTGTTTAATTTGCATATCAAAAAAATTGAAATATCTCAACAACGAAGCACGGAAACGAAGATCTGCAAAAGATGTTACTTTGTCGTTTTGAGAGTTCTTTCATTTAAGACAATAATAATTTTCCCGTCATAGGCACTTTAAAAGTGACATGACACGAAAATTATTGCTTAATTTGATTAAAGTACTATTAAAATAATGGGGAATATCAATTTACAGCTTTTCCATATTTCACCTAGTTCTTGAGATATTTAGACTTATGTGACATTCAAATGAGATAACTTATGGCTCGTTTTTTTCTAATTAACATATTCGAAATTCTTGTCTATTTTTGAAATTATTGAACGAAATCACCTGAAACTTTGGATATTGTTACCGTTCATGAAACTGAACATCAAAGACAAATTACAAGTGATTTTGTTCAATAATTTTAAAGATATAGATGCTTTTCGAATATGTTAATTAGATAAAAACGAGCCATAAGTTATCTCATTTGAATATCACATAAGTCTTAATATCTCAAGATCCAGGTGAAATATGGAAAAGCTGTAAATTGATATTCCCCATTATTTTAATAGTACTTTCATCAAATCAAGTAATAATAATTTTCGTGTCATGTCACCTTCAAGACAAGACAATTGTATTTGTCATGCTAACTGTAGTCATGCGTAAGTTACGAGTCACGTGGTCTGATGATTACCCATGATTCAATGCTACTGACTACAATGCTACTGACTACTGCTACAGTGTTTTATCAGATATAAAGACACGAGGCGAAACCGAGTGTTCTGATAAAAGTATAAAACACGAACTGCGAGTCTATTGAACGGCTTCAAAAACGAGCCACTTGGTAAGTTCATTGGAGTAGTGAGTTTGAAAAATGAAAATCAAAGCTAAAGATTATGATCATAAACAACATAATTTTAGTTTACCTTTACTTCCTTCCAGGAGAAAGCAGAATTTTTATGAAAGGACATCCTATAGCGAGAAGGCCGGGAAGCGCGCAAACTTTATATATATTAAAGCATTGGTGATGCATAACATTTCCAATGACTGCGAGGTTCTTTGGCGCTTTCGCATCAGTAGCTTTAACTGTAAAGTTATGTTGGTTAACTTACCAACTTCAGTCTCTGTATTTTGCGAGTCTTGCCGTGGAGCCGGGACAAAGAAAGATTGAATCTTCCTCTGTGCCATACGTCTGCGCTAACTGGCAGCGGAAAAACTCGTGCTTTCACGTCTAATTTTTAGGGCGGCTCAGCTAGCCCCACCCCCCCTGCTCCTGGGATTAGCAAAAATGGTGAATGCCCGGGGGGATGGCCACAGCTGGATTGACTGATACATAACCCATTCCTGCCTGAGCCAGCCAAAAATGTCCCCTTTTTACCGTAACACCAGACAATTTTACTTGTCAGAGAGAACCCCAAGACATCCTAGGCAGCAATGTAACATTTCTTTTCTTTTTTCAGTATCTCAGCACTGTGATCCACAGAATAAGAGTCGTTCTCCATTCCGGGACAAACAGCGAATGATTTTGGAAACACGATTCAACAAATCAAAGTATATTTCTTTAGGAGATAGAAAAAAATTGGCAGCCGAGCTACATTTGACGGAAAGACAGGTGAAGACTTGGTTTCAGAATCGTCGAACAAAATGGCGAAAAACTCGCGGAAACGAAGGTCTTTTGGGTGGAATCTCGCTAGAAGATCGCGAAAATAGTGGAACGGCGCAAATATTGTCGAATGCCATCGATAAAATATCCCCTAAGTGGGTTAATCAATTACATAAAGAATTGACAGCGCAAAAAAATCCTTCCATGAAAGGGTAATAGACGAGTTAAAGTTCTGCTTAACGGTGCCATTCAAGGTATGAATTTACAACGAACTGTTTAACAGTACAGTATGGTATAAATGGTATTCTGCGGTATGGTACAGTCACTACAGTGCAGTATACAGTCCGGTCCGGTACACGTATAGTACAGTACAGTACAGTACAGTACAGTAACGGTACGGCACAGTCAGTACAGTATGGTATAAATGGTATTCTGCGGTATGGTGCAGTGCAGTATACAGTCCGGTACGGTACACGTATAGTACGGCACAGTACGGATACAGTAACGGTACGGCACAGTACAGTACAGTACAGTACAGTACAGTACAGTACAGTACAGTACGGTACGGTACGGTACGGTACGGTACGGTACGGTACGGTACGGTACGGTACGGTACGGTACGGTACGGTACGGTACAGTACGGTACAGTACAGTACAGTACAGTACAGTACGGTACAGTACGGATACAGTAACGGTACGACACAGTACAGTACGGCACAGTACAGTACAGTACAGTACAGTACAGTACAGTACAGTACAGTACAGTACAGTACAGTACAGTACAGTACAGTACAGTACAGTACAGTACGGTACAGTACAGTACGGCACAGTACAGTACGGCACAGTACAGTACAGTACAGTACAGTACAGTACAGTACAGTACAGTACAGTACAGTACAGTACAGTACAGTACGGTACGGTACAGTACGGTACAGTACGGTACACTACGGTACAGTACGGTATATTACGGTACAGTAAGGTACATTAGGTACAGTATGGTACATTACGGTACATTACGATACAGTGCGGTACATTACGGTACAGTACGGTACATTACGGTACAGTACGGTAGTGCTGTACATTATGGTACATTACGGTACCGTACGGTACAGTACGGTATATTATGGTACAGTACGGTACAGTACGGTATATTATGGTACAGTACGGTACAGTACGGTATATTATGGTACAGTACGGTACAGTACGGTATATTATGGTACAGTACGGTACAGTACGGTATATTATGGTACAGTACGGTACAGTACGGTATATTATGGTACAGTACGGTACAGTACGGTATATTATGGTACAGTACGGTACAGTACGGTATATTATGGTACAGTACGGTACAGTACGATGCAGTACGGTACAGTGCAGTACAGTGCAGTGCAGTACAGTACAATACAGTGTGCATGGTAGAAATTAACGCCTGCCAATTATAAGTAACCTTCAGTTTGCAGAGAAATGGCGCAAGATCAAGAATGCGGCTTACAGTAAAAACCCGCATAAAAGAAACCGCAGATTAAGAAGCTCCAGCCTGAAATTTGGTCAATTAAGCACCCAATATATAAGAACCAATTCAGCCTGACAAATATATATGAAGCAGTTTCTTACGCGAAAAATACTAAAACTCAGAGTACACAGCTAGCTACAGAGCATATGCTTTAAGGGTCCTTGGAAACAGACATTATAGCGCTAATATTAAATCAATGTCAGAAAAATAGTATTATAGTACCAACAGTATACAAGACATTGTATGCTGGATATATTAATTCGCTCTTTTTTAACCAGATGCATGTACTCTATACTAGGAACAATTGTTCCGCGATATAAATAAGAACCTGTTAAGAACCTAAGTCTGATTTCTCACTACACACCCAACATATCAACCTCGTACCCAGGCCATTTGTAGGGAACTGAGCCAAGATGGCGAATAAAACAAAATGGCGGGAGCAAATGGCCCTGGTGGAGGCTAGCTCAAAATGCGCAATATATTGCGCATTTTATTAACTAGAACTCAGTTCTTTACAGTAATTATACCTAATTACACCTAATTATTGCATGGTGTAAAATATAATTTCCCGTGTCGTGTGTAGGAACAACCGACAAGGTCAAAATACAATTTTAAAAAAAAACACAAAATCAAACCGTCTGATTTACGCCATAAGCTCTTGACCAATCAGAGGCTGAGATAATCTAGCCTCCACCAGGGCCATTTGTTCCCGCCATCTTGGCCCAGTTCCCTACAAATGACCCTGGGTACGAGGTTGCCAACATATATGATCCATTTCAGGCTGACTTCGAAAAATAGGGGTTCTTTATGCGGGCTTTTACTGTATTAGGACGCTAGCTTATCAATTTTTAATGGCCCATCAAGATGGGGACTTATTAGAAGAGGGGGTTAGTAGAGAAAAGGGGCTTTATAATAGAAAGAGGTCAATCATTCAATTTTCCAAGTCAGTGTATTAACAAAGAGAATTGAAATATAAATGGAGTTATTGTAAACAAAAAGTTGATGTATTGGGAGTTAATCATCCGGCTTTCTCGCAACCAGTAGCTGAGTTACGAAGGACGCAGATCTTACGTGGCCGTGTCGAGGCATATCAAATGCGCTCCAGGCAGCCGCCATACGACACAGTTCAGACCACGGATCACAGCTAAGATGTAGGTGTTGATGTTTATTGAGGGAGGAAAACCGAGAACCCAGCAAAAAAACCTCGAAGCACAGGAGAGATCAACTACAACTCTACTCACATGAGTTGGCAACTGTTCAAGCTCGACAACGGGGTCATTCCCAAGCGGTCACCCATCCGGGCTTAACTTTTGGTGCAGGAGAGGCAGCGCGCAAACCGTAAGTCCCAGCCGTGGTCCCCTTACTATAAGGAAAACATTGGCAAAGGAAGTTTATTTTATCACATAATGAGAGGAAACTTATTAAAATGATGACTTAATCGAGGGAAGGATTTAAGATAAGGAATACAGTAATCATAACATCAAGGGCGTTCAATGGCGCAAAACTGTTCCAGCTATTACAAGTAGAGGGTCTTATCACTTGTAAGTCGTAAGTTCTTGTAGTATACATCCCCCACGATGCTGCCAATGACGTAATGCATGTGGGATTGACAGATTGACAGATGAAGTAGCGAACAGGTGTCGAAATGAATTTGCCATAGTTCACTGAAGAAGCTAAAAAAAAAAAATTTTCGTGCCTGCTTTCATGGGACAATTATACAAGCTGTTTTCTGAGTATATTTTATGCATATATATTGTTACTTCGAGGTGTTTCAGATATCTTGATGAAACTCTCTTTCAAGTGTTTGATGATATATAGCATTTACGTAATTTCCTCCTTCCGTTTTATCCAAACCACTACCAACATAAACTCTATCACAATAAGTTAAACACTAACTTCAATACAGACAGAGTAAGCAAGTGGAAGACAGTATGTCCTTAATTGTAGGACAATTAACAGACCTTTTTGCTGCTGAGATTTTTAGGAAAGATTCGGGAATAGAAATGATGCGTCTTTTTCAGTGCTTGACGTCGGGATCAGCCCTTTGAATACTTCCATTATCCGTCTATTTCAAACTAAATCGTTTTGATTTTGGGGGTAGGGGGCTGAGTTCAGCGTCAGGTGCGGATCATGGCGCATTCTGTATAGTAGTAAATAGTGGACCATTATGTGTATTGTCATGAATATATTGATTTATGTACGGGGTTTGCCTAGTTGGGACCTCGTGTCGATTCGCTATAGCCCCTTATCAAACTCATCTTTTACTGTTCGTAATGTATTGTGATCTGTTGTTATTATTGTAGTACTGTATTACTTAGTGAGTTTGATTAAAGCTTCTATTATTAACATACACCCTTAATACGCCAACTCTTTACAACATTACAACATCACATTATTGATTGACAAGTTGGCATGAGCAACTTACAAATGTTTTGAGAAGATTCACATATGCAGAAATTCAACATTTCCTATTTAAACTACCATGCATTTACACGACAAAAAATACTTTCTACTAATTTAATTCTAGTAATTTAAAAACGAATTTCTATTTACTTGAATCAGAAGTCATCAAGGAAATCTACTGAGGAATCTTGCCAACTATATATAGATGTTTGCAAACTGATAATTAATATAATTGCAGTGTTACAGAACAACATTGCAAAATCTAACGCAAGAAACAATTGATTTGACTATAAAACAAATGTACTTTTAACTACTCTGTACCCGAACTTTAAATTTTATTAATATACATTTAAACAATGACGCAGTACAATCTACATGCTTTGCCAACCGACCTCTAAACACCTCTAGCTTTGATAGAAGGATTTAAATTGAAGCTGTAAGCCATCTGCGCCATCCAAGTAAAAATGATGTGTACACAACTGAACGGTGGCCAATTTAGGAACCGTCCATGATTTTAATCCGAGATTGCGCCTTATTCCGAATATTTACCTCGAAAGCTTTGAAGGAATACGTCATTCGGCTTGACAGAATTTCAGATCTGTTATAATGAGCCAATAACAACAAATGCATGTTATCTTTCGGGCGTGGTTCGAGTGGTACAGGATCTCTGGCATTAGAGAGCTTAAGCAACAGACGTTTTAGAGACACGGACGGCGATTGAATTCAATAGCATTTTTCATTCAAAACAATGATCATGAGCAATTTAAAATTCCAAGAGCAAAGTGAACGCCGTCGTCGTTCTACACAAGACGTCATTGAGAGTATTTTCACGTTCCTGAGACGACGGGAACTTCTAAGAACGTTGAAGCCTGTCATCGTTGTTTTACTACAATGAGACACGGTTTTAAAGTAGAAAACTTGTATTTTAAGGGGGATAATTTCATTACATTACAATATAAAATAAAGATATAAAGATGAAATTTAAGCTTATGAGCTAACAGTTTAGATATGTGATTATTCATAACCTTTGTTTTGGGTAAAAAAGTCTTTCCAAGACTTTTCACATAGTAGTTCTGTATTGTATTGTATTGTATTGTATTGTATTGTATTGTATTGTATTGTATTGTATTGTATTGTATTGTATTGTATTGTATTGTATTGTATTGTATTCCTATTCTTCCGGTCACCGTCCATGTCTCAAAAACGCCTAATATGCTTAAGCTCTCTGTTATCTCCCTTGCATGGCCCTGCTTCAATCTCTGCCTTGGATAACGTGGAGAACACACGCTAGTTATCTTTATTAGAGAAAAATAAGACAGTGGACTCAAAGTAAACGCTATTTTATAAACTAAAACACGAGTTTATACTGTGCAATATGTTATAAAAACATTATCAGGGAAAATACCATTCAGCGTTTCCGCTACGCCATTAGGTACAGGAAGTAAAGTATTTCGATTGCCCCATTCATAAGTAAAAACAATTTATCATCCTATAATCCATGCACAAACGCTTCACACCTTAAGTATCAATTACCAAAGAGATGTATTAAACGACTAGATATGGTCTGGAAACTCGGCAAACTTCAAAGCGCCTATAATGAGCTGTGATTTTATGTTGAACCGCACCTTACACCGTGCACATCCTTTGTTTTAGGTTTACTAATATGTAAGTAGCACGGTTGAGTGATTGAACTGAAACGTTGCTATTGGATAATTCGTTCATTATACTGAAATACAATGTGTTCAGTGACCGTACACTGTGCAAAGAAATGCATAAAGGCGAACAAAAAGATAGAACAAAGACTTCAGCTGAGTTTCCATGCTTGAAGACACACGACTTGAAAGAAAAGAGATTGGTGAGGTGATGCAGGATAGAGAGGTGTGGGAGAGACTAGTCAAGGAAATCCGACTGCGGTGGCGAAAGCTAATAAGGCTAAGGCTATGAAACGACTGAAGCACTAAGACCATTTGTATATACAAAAGCAATAGAAATAGAAACCAGATCTATGTAAACAGAAAAAAAACCCCAGCAGGAAAAACGTACAAAAGTTATAGACCCATGCTTTGTTTAGCTAATGTTGAATCATGCTTAAGTGCTGATTCAATGCCCATGCAATGATTGTCATATATAAACGCGTTTGTTTTTCTTTACTCAACTATATAAACAGTATTAAATATTTTACTGTTTATGTAAGATTATCAATTCAAAGTATTTGTTAAACCGACTATTACGATGATAAGATGATATCGCAGGTGGCAGCGTTGACTGTAAATTGGAACAAATTCGCCAGTGGTACATCCAGTGAGTGACGGCGCCAGGGTGATACAACTGGGGTGGACAAACCGAGCGCCGAAGGCGCGAGAAACCTCTAGGGGGGTCCGGTGGCATGCTCCCCCGGAAAATTTTAGAATCTAGAGTCCCTGAAACACCATTTACAATCTTAAAGTCTCTTATTTGTAATCTTTGGGTTATCCTCAGCAAAATTGCAATATATCTTGTCAGCCGAAAATGGAGTTTTACCGGATGTGATGTCACAAGAGGCATTTTGTGGCAAGTAACAAGTGAGAACTGGTTTGGAATGCCTCTTGTGACATCACATCCGGTAACTTTGACAGCGAAAAACTCCAACAAGATATATTGCAATTATATATATATATATATATATATATATATATATATATATATATATATATATATATATATATATATATAAATAAATATATATTTTCGCTTACCTCAAAGAGTCTGCTACAGGCTGTTTCATCAGATCTGCCTGAAGATTCTTTTTTAGATGAAACAGCCTGTAGCAGACTCTTGAGGTAAGCGTATATATATATATATATATATATATAATATATATATGTATACATATGAGTTTCGAACTATTTGGTCATCAAGTAATCAGTTAGAAATAAACTCTCTTATCTGAAAGCATAGTCTTGCAATTATCATTCTGAAATCATTAATAATTCATGAATTATCCTAACCAATCCGTGGTATACCCGAGGTATACCCACATCACATGCATGAGTTTTGATACCATGCAAATGAAAACCTGTAGGAATAAATAATATATATATAACATTACATTTTAGAAGATAAATGGCAAGATGACCTTGTTTATAAAGACACTCGAGCGTTGATAGATAGATATTGATTCACACAAAGTTCTAAGACTCTAAATCTTATCTCGTGCGTCCCACGATCTCGATATCAGTTGACGTCATTTGTGTTATTCTAATTCTGTGTGAATATCTCCCACCTCGATATGTCGTATCAGTTTGACCAGTGGTTTAAAATAAGAAGAAACTATCTGTTCAATCCAATAAAAGAAAATTACTTTTCTTGTGTGTTTCATCATCATCATCATCATCATCATCATCATCATCATCATCATCATCATCATCATCATCATCATCATATCATCATCATCATCATCATCATCATCATCATCATCATCATTTTTTATTTAAATCAAAAATTATACAGTAACAATCACTGTCCGCAATAGCAAAGGCTAGTCGAGGCGCACAGTGATAGATTAGAAGGCTAGATCCAGTAAATAATAGTTATCAATAAGTAACAATATTTATATATATATATATATATATATATATATATATATATATACATACATACATATACACATATACACATCATTACCTGATCAATATGTTTATACATAATATACGAACAAATACCACATAGAATAATACAAATTCCCATACCATATATGCATGTTATAAAGTACATTAAAACTACAATACTAGAAAAAAATATAGAAAAACTAAATAAATAAACACCGAAAAATGCAAACATATAATGCTGAGGTTTGCCAGACTTTGTTAATTTATTTCAATTTTAATGTTTTGCAATTTTCTCATTATTGTTGGCACATCAACTTGAATACAATCCTTCTCCTCAATAAGTATAGAAAATAAATTAATGTTTCATGTAATGCTTTCTTGAATTTGTTTTTTGAGAATTTACACAAATTGATAGGATTGCTATTCCAAATCCCAACTCCTGTTCTTGAAAATGATTTATTTTGTTTGTTTAAACGTGAGTACTTCACATAGTAGTTACCTCTTGAGGAAAATCTAGTGTTATATTTGTGTACTTCCTGTGAAGAAGTAAACAAATTTGAGATATTTAATGGTGTCAGATTATTATATACATCATGCATTAAAATAGACACGGACTTAAAGTAGGCTTAGAGCATATCAATAGGTAATATATTAGCAGTTTTTATCAAAAGTGAAGTGCTGCGAGTTGCTACCATTTACTATTTAGTAGTAAAATACTTGTTATCGTCCGAAGCATTTTCAATTAAAGAGCTTAAGCATGCGACGTTTTCCTCAACATGGACGTCATGCGTATAAAATCAAGCCATTAAAGAGTGATGGCGTCTCAGCACTCTTGCTTGAAGTGACGAACGGCAATCTATGCAGTTTTAGGTTGTTGATTTGCAGCAATAACGGCTGTTGCCATCTTTAATAATGCCTGCCGCTGATCGGTAGACATTGCGTATACCGAAGACCATCGCCCACGAAATCCTAAGAATCGAGTTTGTTGAACGCATATAAACTCGGCCCAGACCTCGTCAAGATTAGTGAGAATTAGAAGGATTGCATGCGAGTCATACTGCCCAAAATTCATTAGTCGAAGAACACGTTTTTGAAGCTTAAGGATTTTATTGAGATGAACATTGGCAGCCTGACCCATGCAACAAATTACTAGGTGTCTATATAAGTAGCGATCTATCTTGGAACTTCCACTACGAGTATATCATCAAGAAAGATAACAAGAGACTTTATATCCTGCGTATATTACTAAAGGCAAGGATCGGGTGTCCACAACTAGTAACGGTATATTGTAGTTTAGTCAGACTAATTCTCGAGTATGCAGCCCCAGTATGGTCTGGAATCCCTGACTACTTAAGTGCCAAAATAGAAAGGTTACAAAAGAGAGTAATGAAAATCATTAATCCTGATACCTCATATGAAGAGTCGCTGATTAGAGCTGGTCTCGAAACATTAGTTAAGAGAAGAGACGATATATGTAAGAAATTTGCAAAAGACAATAAATTAACTGGACCTCTTAAACAACTTTTTATCTCGTATACTAATATCATGATCACCTCGGTTTTCATTGTTCTCAAAGGGAATGTAAATCCCATATTTTCCTCATTACCCATGCATACGCCTTTGTCTTCTAAATTTCCCCGGGAAATTTAGTAGAAAACAAAAGATTTCTTTGTCTACTAATTTTCCCTCATCAAGCATGCAGGGGAAAATTAGTAGACAAAGAAATCCTTTGTCTTTTACTAAATTTCCCGCTTGCATATCTATTATGCAAACAGGCGGTCCTAGAACACTCGCAACATGTTTAACAGACATCTATTCTACAAACACAAAGCATGTCCCAAAGGTATAATTACTTCAATCAATAGTAAAACTCGTAAACAACTTCACTGAACCATACAAAAACAAACACCTAAACTTATCTCAGCATACTTCTCTGAGTTTTCCTCGGCGATCATAATATTACAAACTGATACCGAGGACTTTCACAAATCTTCCCTCGGCGGCGGGTAATTTAATCGCTAATTTCCCTCAAGTCATGTTATTACTTATAATAATTGTACTAGTACTAGTCATACATATAACTTGAGACATGCAAGTGATTCTACTTTTACAAACTTTACAAAAACTGATAGATTTTCAAATTTTATAACATGTAAATATTAATATTACTTTTATATACTTGAATACAAGTCGAATGCATGGTCCACTTTTATAAATTTACAAAAACCTATAGATTTTAAATTCCATAACTTGCAAGTATTATCATCCTATAACCTGTAAATTTTGTCCCTACCTATGAATATTGTATTAACTCGTAATTCAGCTATGCTGCAAAGAGTTTTAATAAACGCATATTATTATTATATATATTATAATGCCATATGATATGTATGGAAGAATAAGGATCTATAAATACTTAGTAAAGTATACTTATAGGTACAAAATGTCTTAATTTAGCGATAACACCAATCGATTTACTTATTTTAAAGCAACGTGGCTATTGTGATATTTCCATGTAAGATTACTATCAATAAGCACGCCCAAATATTTAACATAATTTTTGCGTTCTAGAGAAATAAGTGTGTTAGAATGATTATGAAATATTTTCAAATCTACCTGATAGTCAAGCCGTTTCTGATAAGGGTGAAAAATTACGAAATTCGATTTTTTAATATTTAATGATAATTTGTTTGCAGTTAACCAATTATATATTTTGAAAAGTTCAACATTAACAGTAGATTCCAACGACTTTAAATCTTTATCGGCATATAACAAATTAGTATCGTCAGTAAATAAATAAAATTTTAATTTATTAGTTATATATATCATTAATATATATATGAGAAAAAGTAAGGGTCCTAAAACTGATTCTTGAGGTACACCAGTTAAGTAATATGTAAGGCCGACAATGAGGACTAGACCGGGTTTTCAGTACGAGGAATTCGTTCCAGTCCGAGGCGAAGCCGAGGACTGGAATGAATTCCGAGTACTTGAAAACCCGGTCTAGTCCGAATTGGAGGCCTTTACATGACTTCTCAAAATCACTTAGTGTATTCCCAAAATGAATTAGTGCATTAGTAATTAGTGTATGGATGAATAACCGATTGTGTGAAGTAATATTTCAAGTCCAAGGACTTGAAATATTATTTCAAGTCCTTGGACTGGAAATAATATTTCAAGTCCTCTGCCCAGTACTTCCCTGGTATTTCAAGTCCCTTCACGTGGTGCAATTCAGCGCTTCTGATTGATTGATTATCTCATGAATTATTAATGAGTTTGAGAATGTTGTTTCTTTCTCAGATATGTTAGAACCAATTTGTATTGTTTGGATACGATTTGATAAATAAGAGGAGAACCAATCATTAACAATCCCACGTACTCCGTAATGCTGTAGTTTTCTTAATAATATAGAGTGGTTTACCGTATCAAAACGCTTTTTGTAAATCAATTAAAATACCACACGAAAACTTCTTCTGATCCATATTTGTTTGAATTTGATTTACGATGTCAAGTATAGCGTGTTGAGTTGAACGTTTTTCACGAAAGCCATATTGATTCTGAAACAAAACATTGTATTTCTCAGGAAAAATCTTGAGGCGATTGTACATAATTTTTTTCAAAAATTCTATTAAATATTGAAATGGGTTAGACTCGTTTCACAGTTTGCAATTCAAATGCTGCAAAAAATGCGACGATTAAAACAAATTCGAATTTATCAGGGGGATTAAATTCAACAGGTTTTGCTGTATGACACAGCAGAATTTCAAGTAATATAGCTATCAAACGAATTTAAGTGTTTCACCAGGGGTTCCAAACACGAGAAAACAAATGAAAACCGAGGGCGTAGCCCCGAGGTTTCTATTGTTTTCGAGTGTTTGGAGTCCCCTGATGAAACACGATAAACGAGTGTTTGATCTTGCTTCTCAAACGAGTATTCGCATCGCGATTTGCGGTGTTTTCTTCATTGATTTCAATATGCAGATTAAGAAATGTGATCCAGTTCACAAGGAAGTTTCCTACAGGTTTTCATGGGGTATCAAAACTCATGCATGTGATGTGGTATAGGTTCATGGATTGACTACGATAATTCATGAATTATTAATGAGTTTGAGAACGCTATTTCAAACGTCGAATTTCTGCCGTACCAAATTTAAGTATGACTGCTAAAAAAACTGATCTCCACTTTCCCATAACATCTCAAACTCATTAATAATTCATGAGATAATCAGCCAATTACAATAGTCCATTCAATCACCTGATTGACGTTGGATACGCCAGGAAAGCCCAAGATATTAAATGAAAACCGGTGTTCATCTAATTCTTAAGATCTTATTATTATCTATGCAAAATAAACAAGTTGCTGTATGAATAAATTTTACACACACTCAAGAATAAAATCTCTTGAGGGTTTATTTTAATTGTATTTTGTAATTGAAATCGCTCGATTGAGATGCCATATCAACAATTCGTTTATCGTGTTTCATCAGGGGAATCCAAACACTCGAAAACAATAAAACCACTCGGCCTTCGGCCTCGTGCTTTCATCATGTTTTCTCGTGTTTGGATCCCCTGATGAAACACTCAAACTCGTTGTTGATATATTACATCCTTACGCCTTTTCTGTCCTTCTCCCTTGGCACAATTGAAGTAATGTTTGTTATTCATGGATTCGCAGTAATTGGCGATTGCTGTTGCGGTTCCCCTGCATGGAGTAGCCTTGTATTAACTATACAAATTTGTTGTAATTTAAATGTACATTATACTTTATAAAACGACGTTATCAAGGTAAAGTTAAATAAATAAATAAATAAATAAATAAATAAATAAATAAATAAATAAATAAATAAATAAATAAATAAATAAATAACATTCGTTTGAAAAGACCGATTCGTTTAAAATTCATTAATTTTTCAAATTAACTTTTCGTTTAAAATGCATATAAACCCTCCACAGTTTTTGTTTACAGGGTGGAAAAACAGTTGTTAAGTTATTTTACAGTTTTTGATTTGGTCGTTTTGTTTCCGAGACATATCTCTTGAACATTGGCAAAAAGTCCTATTCGCTGGAAATTGCCGCAAATGCTATTTGGTCAATATTGGGACTGGTAACTACTGATGTGGCGTCATTTCCTCATTAATATTTCAGAAAGGCAACATTTGAGACGCGGGCCTGTCAAATCTTCTTTATACATCTATCCTTTGTTGCATAGCTTTCCAAGACATCTCCCCATTGACGCACGAGTAAATTATCATCTGGCGTTAAACAGAGTAAAAGGACGCACATGAAAAGATGATTAAAAAAAGGTCCGCTATGCGTACATGTATATGCGCCAAATCCACCACTGTGAGAATCACTTGTCAAGATCTTGTAAGATCTTGTGTGATCTTGGAAAATCTTGTAAGATCTTAAGAAAAATCTTATAAGATTTTTACACGTAGATCTTATAAGATTTTAGCGAGATCTTATAGGATAATTAAAGATCAGAGAAAGTACACGTTCAATTCTCTGTCACTCTGACCAAAATAATTTATTATCATGACTCACAAAAACTGTGGTAGACTGATCACAGTCAAAAGTTTACTAGAAGTCACGTTCAAAATACTTACCAGTTTTATCAGTCTCCGAAATTTTTTAGTGCAAAACTTTGTCGGAAATATAGAATTTAATGGCTAACTGCATGAAGATATATCTCAATACGGCTGTTGAGCCAGACATGCATTATTACGCTATTTACTTGACATACGGTCAAACGCGGTCATATATAAAGTTAATAATCCCTGAATCGTCTGTAGGTTTGTGCCATTTGGGAAACTTGCACGGTTAGATAGAGCGTTAAATTCTGTACAACGTATGTGAATTGGAACAAATCGTATAGAATAGCAACGGAGAAAAATCAATTTGAACTGAGATAAGCGCAAATATCAAATTGCATTATTATGCTATCACTGTAGGTTTGTGCCATTCACGAAACTCGTACAGTAAGATATAGAACGTTAAATTATGTACAAGATATGTGAATTTGAAAAAATCGTATAGAATAGAACCCTGAAAATCGTAGTATTTTAATCCAAAACTTTGTCGCTTCCAAGGACTTCGTGATATGGCGGACGAAATATTGTAAACACGATCGGATTAAAAATACTTGTTCCATCGTTCAAACTGACAACTCGTAGGTGACACCAAAGAATTCTGAGCTTTGATTGGCCCTGATGTAATTGTCGCGCATTGGTTAGAGTTACACAACAGCACACACCATACAACACGATAGCAATATCTACTGTACTGCGCAGATAACAAAAACGGTCACTTTCTAAATGCAGTGTTTGTACAATTGTACTTCCGCCATTCTCTCTATTACAAGCTATAGGCTGTTAAACCAGTAGCAGTTACGATTAGAAATCCAGGAGCTAACCTTGAATTAAGACCTTAACTGGATTCAAGTGATACCCCTTCTATCAAGCTGTACAAAATTTATAATACTAAAAAGGACCTTGGCGGCTTAACTTTATTTCAGTGACAATACCGATTAAACATGCGTCATCTGGCCAATCGACCCAAGCTATAGAGAGAGTTCTAGTTGGCTTAATTTCAACCTTAAGGTTTCGGGCGAGTTAGGAGTAATGAGTACTGATTTATTTAACGTCGTTAAACACAGGATGTGGTCGCCCAATCAGCCAGAGGCTGATGATTAAAGTACACGACATAAGCTAAGACCTAAGTGTTGATTTTACGAAGGGAGGAAAACCGCAGAACCCTGCGAAAAACCCTCGAAACACAGGAGAGACCAACTAAACTCTACTCACATGAAATTCAAGTTCGAGAACGGGGTTATTCCCAGACGGTCACCCATCCAAGAACTAACCCCGTCTAACTGGGCTTAACTACAGCGGTGAGAGGCAGCGCCCTAACAGTACACGCCATCCGTGCTTCCACTAGAGTTGCCATGTTAAGGTCCATGCAGACGGGGAGGGAGGTTAGTAGAGGGGGGTGCATTATCCTCTGGAAAATTTCCAAAATTTGAACGTCTAGAATAACTTTTCCCGTCTTTTCAGCGTGAAATTATCACAATAACCGACAAGCTACAGCATTTGTTTTCAAGATATCAATATAAAGAAAAATCTGTTGAACACCTAATGTGGTCATTCTGTAAATTTTCCCCGATGAGGTGGCTAGGATTCCCCGACAGGGGGGCTGTAGCCCCCTCTGCACCCCCCCCCTCTGGCACCATCCCTGGTTATTGTATGTTATATTACCATACATGCATAGATCCAAACGCTGTGTAGGTATTCTATGCTAGCCAATTTAGGAACCGTTCGTGCTCATAATCCAAGCTTCGAGATTGATCTGAAACGATTAGGTGAGGCGTCTTTGCAATCATCATACCATGCCGCTTGAGGGAATATAATAGGTTTAAATGATTTTAAATATAATCTTTTAAAGAAATATATGCTGTTGAAGAGAGTAACACAATTTCCCACATCTATTGAGCAATTACC
Organism: Corallium rubrum; assembly: GCA_964035015.1. Lineage (NCBI taxonomy): Eukaryota > Metazoa > Cnidaria > Anthozoa > Scleralcyonacea > Coralliidae > Corallium > Corallium rubrum. Next base: position 4,855,775 of record OZ036014.1, read on the forward strand.
ACCTTACCGGTAGTATAAAGCAATTTAACTTTCTATAATCCAAAGAACGATTCACACCTTAAGGATCAATTAGCATGAAGATATGATTGATTGCAACAAATGGGGTCGTGTATATTCTGTGAAGTTCAAACGACTTAAGTGCAGGTCTTGCAGTCAGAGCCCTGGTCCGTATTTACAGAAAGCACTATGAGAATTAGACGCGAAGATGTTGTTTTAAACGGACATAAACATTGCTCTAATGTAGATCCCTACTGCGGCAGGCGCGTGAACAATATGTTGTGTTGCGCAGATGTGAACGATGTTGTGCTGCATGCCATGCACAGTCATGAATACTGTTGTATACACACAGTCCTGACAATGTCATCGTATAGTTTGAACAACTACTGAATTATTGCACAACATACAACAGCTAGCGACAATAATACTAACAGCAGCAACAACAGCAGCACTACCACCATCATCACCAACACCAACACTAACACTAACACCGACACTACCAATATACCAACAACAACAACAACAACAACAACAACAACAACAACAACAACAACAACAACAACAACAACAACAACAACAACAACAACAACAACAACAACAACAACAACAACAACAACAAGAATGATACCACCAACAGCAACACCACCACCACTACTAACAACAACAATAAGTAATGAGTAATGAACGTCGTTAAACACAGGATGTGGTTGCCCAATCATCCGAGCCAGAGGCTCATGATTAAAGTGCACAACATAAGCTAAGACCTAAGTGTTGATTTTACGGAGGGAGGAAAACCGCAGAACCCTGCGAAAAACCCTCGAAGCACAGGAGAGACCAACCAAACTCTACTCACGTGAAATTCAAGTTCGAGAACAACAACAACAATACCACCATCACCACCATCACCACCACCAACAACAATACCACCAACACCACCACCACCACCAACAACAACAACATCACCAACACCAACACCCCCACCCCCACCACCACCAACAACACCATCACCAACACCACCACCACCACCACCACCACCACCACCACCACCAACAACAACAACAACAACACCAACAACAACAACAACAACAACAACAACAACAACAACAACAACAACAACAACAACAACAACAACAACAACAACAACAACAACAACAACAACAACAACCACAGTTTTACATCCGGGACTGAACAATATATTTATTATTAAAACAAAATTATTAGCTAGCTGTATTAGTAAAGTGACACTTAAAAAAGTAATGCAGAAAGTACAATAATTTATTGTTCGAGTTTCAGTTGCACTACGGCCTTTAAAAATATTTTATCAAAAGAGCAAAATTTTAGATAGGGTTGGGGAATACTGACGTTAAAGCCATTGAGCGGCCAAAGACACTTGGGTTTTCTGATGAAGCGAAGCTCTTTCGCTGGAAACTACGCACTCTGCTCTAATGTAATACATGACATAATGTAGTTTGAATGTTCTATCTCAACAAAACAGTTTTACAATAATTGTTTTAGCTTGTTGACTTAACTCTCAGTCAATAGGAGATTGAATTAGAAAATCCTGTGTTTTAAAACAAGAATTAATCAGAAGAGCTATACAAGTTGGCAAACAATGAAAGGAAATTACTGATCTTCTGATTTAAAAACAAAAAAACAAAACAAACGATCATCCCTCCAATCAGGAAACGATGCAATTAGACTTCTATTGTCTTTAAGATCTTTAGGTTGACACAATAAAAAAAACCTATCGATGGAAAATTTGTGATGGCACAGAAAAGCTAGAGAGATCGTACATGTCTATAATTTTCTTCTTTCGTTTATAAAATACACTTTGTGCATAAAAGTACAGATGATTGCATGCAGATTAAAATAAAAGCATTTGGCAAACTTTCAAGAAGCCTTGCAGAAATATAATTAAGCACTTCTGATAAAGAACAACCGAACATCGTTATATTTCAACACTCTATTAAATATACCATTAAAACCCATTCCTGTTTGACCCAGCAAAACGCAAGCCCTTTATTACCTTACTCTTCCTATAACGCTATAATGCTCTTCAAAAGGAAAACCCACACACAACCTAGGCAGCAGTGTATTAATAAAAAAGGGGGAGAAGCCCCCCAAAACATTAATACAGTTGTGTACACTAAGCTAAAACAGCTTGTATTTTCCAGAATATCAATAAACATGAACACTTACAACTTGAGAGGTATTCATTATGAATGATAATTACTACATAAACGTCATGCTCAATTTCTGTGTGCTTTATATACCATAATATACCTAGGTGGAGGTCAAGATTGAAGTCATTTGACTCACAAAAACAATAGCTAATGTATACTGTCTCAATTTCATCAATTACGACCTCCATATCTATGCGGTATGATCCGGCTGTAAGCTTTGTTAGTTTAAACACACTATTTGATGCGTGACAATCTCACGGTATAATCCTATATGCTTTAAAAAAATATATACATCCTATTAGGATCATTCCATGCTGAAACGCGTTAACGCGCTCGTAGGATTGATGAGCATTGGACATTTAACACCAGCCATTGCTAAAACTGACAGATAGTCCTGACTTACTTTAATATATTACAGTGCATTACACAGCTTGCCAAGATTATGAATTGCGAGGGACAAGGGTTTTCGGCACGATACGTGCATAGCAAGTATCCGAGACGATATCGGTCATTTTTCATTGCGGATATACTAGGAAATGACACTGAAGTCAGGTCAGAACAAACAGAAAGAGTTCTTGATGCAGATAGTGAAAAGAATGCAAGAAGCTGTGAAGAAACTGACGATGGCAAAGACTTAAAACACAGTGCTGGTAAGTTCTTTAAAATGAAATATTAAAGTACCTACATGAACTCAAATAATATATATATTACTGATACGAATGCCAACTAAATATTTTTTAATTTGAACTTTAGTGTCATATTGAAGTTTGTATTTCCAAAATGGTAGTGAGAATAATGTCAATGTAGACATTTCGATTTCTTTCTCCTTTTTCCTATAATAAACCTCTTGAAGATTTAAGCAAAAAGAAATGATAAAATATAGAATATACTATTCTAGTGTAATAGAACAACAGAACACTGCGTATGCAAATTATGCCTCACCTTAGACGTCATCCTCATTACCATTTTTGAAATACAAACCTCAATATAACACCAAATTAAGGTTCAAATCAAAACATAGTTTGGCATTCAACTATATTCATGTTACATATATATAATATATATCAGTAATATCGTATTTAGGTAAATGAAATTCGTATCCTTCAAAATACCAGTCTCCGTAGGAACTGAACTATCTATAGTCTAAACTCCATAGCTTGGTGATTAGAAGGTTGTGGGTTGTACACATATTCAATCTACGTTCAAATCAGAAGGTTGTGGGTTGTACATATATTCAACTTACGTTCAAAGCATCGAGTCTCAGTAGCTCAATGGTTAGAGCATCTCATTGGTGATCAGAAGGTTGTGGGTTGTACGCATATTCAACCTACGTTCAAAGCATCGAGTCTCAGTAGCTCAATGGTTAGATCATCTCATTGGTGATCAGAAAGTTGTGGGTTGTACACATATTCAACCTACGTTCAAAGCATCGAGTCTCAGTAGCTCAATGGTTAGATCATCTCACTGGAGTCACTGGCGATCAGAAGGTTGTGGGTTGTACACATATTCAAGCTACGTTCAAATCATCTGAGTTCCAGTAACTCAATGGTTGGAGCATCTCACTGGTGTTCAGAAGGTTGTGGGTTGTACACATATTCAACCTACGTTCAAATCATCTGAGTATCAGTAGCTCAATGGTTAGATCATCTCACTGGTGATCAGAAGGTTGTGGGCTGTACACATATTCAACCTACGTTCAAATCATCTGAGTCTCAGTAGCTCAATGGTTAGAGCGTCTCACTGGTGATCAGAAGGTTGTGGGTTGTACACATATTCAACCTACGTTCAAATCATCTGAGTCTCAGTAGCTCAATGGTTAGAGCATTTCACTGATGATCAGAAAGTTGTGGGTTGTACACATATTCAACTTACGTTCAAATCATCTGAGTCTCAGTAGCTCAATGGTTAGAACAATTCACCAGTGATCAGAAGGTTGTGGGTTGTACACATATTCAACCTACGTTCAAATCATCTGAGTCTCAGTAGCTCAATGGTTAAAGCATTTCACTGGTGATCAGAAGGTTGTGGGTTGTACACATATTCAACTTACGTTCAAATCATCTGAGTCTCAGTAGCTCAATGGTTAGAGGGTCTCACTGGTGATCAGAAGATTGTGGGTTGTACACATATTCAACTTACGTTCAGATCATCTGAGTCCCAGTAGCTCAATGGTTAGAGCATCTCACTGGTGATCAGAAGGTTGTGGGTTGTACACATATTCAACTTACGATCAAATCATCTGAGTCCCAGTAGCTCAATGGTTAGAGCATCTCACTGGTGATCAGAAGGTTGTGGGTTGTACACATAAATATGATCTTGACATCGGTAACAGAGATTTATTTAAGACCCATTAATGTAAATGCCGTTTATAAATTTTAACTTGTGTAAATTCTATTGATAATTTAATAACCCAACTCTTCAATTAAAACCCAACTCTTCAAAAAACTTTTCAATATGATCTTGACATCGGTAATAGAGATTTATTTAAGACCCATTAATGTAAATGCAGTTTATAAATTTTAACTTGTGTAAATTCTAGTTTTAGAAATTGCAGCTTGATGTTAGTAATAATTGTCAGTTGTTTGCTGTACAAGCTGTGTTAGTTAGTAATACTCAGAAAAACTCTGAGCTCTAAGCTTAGAGCTCAGAGTTTTTCTGAGTATTACTAACTAACACAGCTTGTACAGCAAACAACTGACAATTATTGTGTAAATTCTATTAATAATTTAATACCCAACCTTTTTTTCTCCGCTGTTTTTAATTCAAAAGGTTACATCTCATCAAGCCATAAGCAAGAATCAAGTTCTTTGCCTACAGAACCACTGACAACAATAAACTACGACAACGACCTTCCTGGTCATTTGAAAAGTCGTTCGCCTTTCCTGGCCGAGCAACGACAAGCGTTGGAGGAAACCTTTCAACAAACCAAATACATCTCGTCTTCGAAACGAAAGGAGCTATCTATGAATCTAAAGTTGACCGAGCGCCAGATTAAGACCTGGTTTCAAAACCGCCGAACAAAATGGCGAAAAATCCGAGGAAGTGAAGGCCTCAGGCGACAAGATATATGGAAAATGTCAAGTGACTCTGGAGTCAAGCAAATCTTGTCGAATATCGACGGAGGAATAAATGGCTTGCCAAAAGACTGGGTATCAACATTGTATAGTTTGATTTCGAAACATTGACTTATATGTCGCAAAATTTGGCCTAGCCGAAACGGCTGGCCTGACACACTAGTGACTTTACTAATATTAAAAGGCATTTTCTCGCTCTTTCTCAATCTCGTTCCCAGAGCCCACGTTCCCCACCTGGGAAACGAGAGGCTCTGGGATAATCCGTTCACACCATCACAGGATTCTTTTTATCTGGAAGAAGAGTAATCATGTTCATCAGCCAATGAAATATCGATGTGAAATGGATTATCCCAGAGTCTCTCGTTTCCCGGGTGGGGAACGTGGGCTCTGCTCGCGCAGGAGCAAAACGTTTGGCAGCGGTGTTCTTTTTAGCGATGGACGTCCCCCCTGACAATGTAAGAGATGTTAAGCTGGCCGTACTGTAGTGTAAATCACGAAGAAAACACATTTTTCACCATAAAAAGGTCTCGGTGAACACAATGAACTAGAATATTTCAAGGGGGCGATTACATGGACCGGGCTGGCTCGGTTAACCGGCCTAGCCGGCTTTATATATCAAACGCATGTTGTTTTAACATTGCGATTACATGGCAAGCGGGCTAACCCGGTTTGCCGGGATCCCGATTGTCGCAACCGGGCTAGCCCGGTTAACCGGGATGAAAATGTCCATGTAATCGTTTTCATCCCGGCAAACCGGGCTGAAAAACTGTTGAACTCGCTTCGATACGCGTTCGTTTGCTTGACTGTGTGAATAAATAGTGCTGAAAGGAACTGAAATAGAACATCAAAACGTTGTTTGTGTGTTTAGTGATCAAAGCGAAGATCTAATAAATTAATTAGTCTTCGTGAAGACGCTTTCCTGGAATAGCTAAGACTTTAACAATTTTTTTATTAACGATGGGCTTACAAAATAAATAATAGACTAATTAGTAAAACTAACGTAACTTTGCCCTTGTTTACTTGATAATTGCCAATTTAGGCCTGAAATCATCCCGGTTTACCGGGATAGCCCGCTCCATGTAATCGTTTCGTAAACTCATCCCGGTTAATCGGGCTAGCTAGCTCGGTTAACCGGGCCAGCCCGGTCCATGTAATCGCCCCCTAAAAGTTCAGATCTACACTATAAAACTTTTGAATACAAAGACCACGTGCACTAGAGCTATACAATGAACTAGAATGAAGCTCAGATCAGTTTGTGTCATCAAAATTTTTATGTTAAAAAATGCAATTTTTTGTGCTTCATTCTGTCAGCCCACCTTAACAATCAAGTTTACGCACCCTTCTTGCTTTCGAAAAAAATAATTATTAACGAACTGAAAGACGAGTGTATTAGTCTGGAACATTTTCTCACTTCCTAGACAGTTATATACATTAAGGTTTTTAATTTCCTGTAATTAGTTTTTATCCTAATGATTTGTATATTATGTATATTGTATAATCTTAATTAACTACAGATTTTTGCCCGAAAAATTTGGGTTAAATATTAATTTTTAACTCGTATTTTTCAGTCTTAGCTCAACGTATGAATTTTTCTCGAACATTTCACAGCAATATATGTTAAAATTGCCCAAAATTCCTAGCAGGAAGTGCCCGAATTATCATTTTTAAAATATTGGGGGGCGGGCAATTGCCGCCGCCCCCCCCTTGCTACACCTATGATTCTGACACATGTATTTAGATATATATTAATCGTAAGGCTAGCAGTATTTTCGTAATCTATGGCTGTAAAGTGTTTGATCCTCGTTGAAATATAAAGTTTTAGCAATACATTGCGTTACGTTTCATCACGTTGTATTGCGTTACACAGCGATGTGCTACGGTGCGCTTAGCCTGCGTCGCAGCCCGACTTTACTTTCAACCCGTAAAAAGTGAAAGTAAACCCGGGCTGCGACGCAGGCTACAGTGTGCTACGCTGTACTGCACTGTACTGTTAGTGTGCTGCATGCACTGAACTATTAGTACGGCGGTGCACTGTACTGTACTGTACTGTACTGTACTGTACTGTACTGTACTGTACTGTACTGTACTGTACTGTACTGTACTGTACTGTACTGTACTGTACTGTACTGTACTGTACTGTACTGTACTGTACTGTACTGTACTGTACTGTACTGTACTGTACTGTATAGTACTGTATACGTACTGCGCTGCACTGTACTGTACTGCACTTTACTGTACTGTACTGTACTGTACTGCACTGTACTACACTGTATACTGTACTGTACTGTACTGTACTGTACTGTACTGTACTGTACTGTACTGTACTGTACTGTACTGTACTGTACTGTACTGTACTGTACTGTACTGTACTGTACTGTAAGTGTACTGTACTGTACAGTGTACTGTAAGAGTACTGTACTGCACTGTACTGTAACTGTACTGTAACTGTACTGTACTGTATACTGTACTGTACTGCACTGTACTGCACTGTACTGCACTGTATACTATACTGTACTGTACTGTACTTTACTGTACTGTACTGTATACTGTACTGCACTGTACTGTACTGTATACTGTATACTGTACTGTACTGTATACTGTACTGTACTGTGCTGTACTGCACTGTGCTGCACTGTACTGCACTGCGCTGCACTGTACTGTACTGCACTGTACTGTACTGTATACTGTACTGTACTGCACTGTACTGTACTGTACACTGTACTGCACTGCACTATATTGCACTGCAGTGCACTGTACTGCACTGTATACTGTACTGTATTGTACTGCACTGTATACTGTACTGTACTGCATTGCACTGTACTGTACTGCACTGCACTGTACTGCACTGCACTGTATACTGTACTGTACTGCACTGTACTGCACTGTATACTGTACTGTATTGCACTGCACTGTATACTGTACTGTACTGTACTGCACTGCACTGTACTGCACTGTACTGCACTGCACTGTACTGCACTGTACTGTACTGTATACTGTACTGTATTGCACTGCACTGCACTGTATACTGTACTGTACTGTACTGCACTGTATACTGTACTGCACTGTACTGCACTGCACTGTATACTGTACTGTACTGCACTGTATACTGTACTGTACTGTACTGTACTGTACTGTACTGTACTGTACTGCACTGTATACTGTACTGTATACTGTACTGTACTGCACTGTATACTGTACTGCACTGTACTGCACTGTATACTGTACTGTACTGCACTGTATACTGTACTGTACTGTATACTGTATACTGTACTGCACTGCACTGTATACTGTACTGTACTGCACTGTATACTGTACTGTACTGCACTGTACTGTACTGTACTGCACTGCACTGTACTGTACTGTACTGTACTGTACTGTGTACTGTACTGTACTGTACTGCACTGTGTACTGTACTGTATTGTACTGTACTGTACTGCACTGCAGTGCACTGTACTGCACTGCACTGTATACTGTACTGTACTGCACTGCACTGCGCTGTATAGTGCACTGTACTGTATACTGTACTGTACTGCACTGTACTGTACTGTACTGCACTGTACTGTATACTGTATATTGCACTGCACTGTACTGTACTGTACTGTACTGTACTGTACTGTACTGTACTGTACTGTACTGTACTGTACTGTACTGTACTGTACTGTACTGAAATGTGTTGTACTGTACTACACTGCCTTTTTGTGGGGGTTTTTTGTTACACAAATTCCAAAAATTGCACAATACTTCCCATCAGGCTTTGCAAAACTGAGGCATGTAATGTAGCCATTGCAGGGTGGTCTTCCGGTATATTTGACCGGGCTTGGTATCTTGATACAATTACAATGTGTTGTAGCTACACACTCGTTTTTTAGTGTAAAGTTAGAACAAGATAGAGTTTCTAAGATGTGTATTCACACAAGGATTCTCCATACATTTATCATTGCGCATTACCATGACCAAGGTGTTAGTAACAATAGTATACATGGCGCAGATCCAACAGATTTTTAGAACTGTTTTAACACTATAATAATAGATCCAGATGTTTCACAGTTCACACCTACTTGTCTCCGCATATTCACACTTACTTGCATAGTTTCCGAATTAAACTCACACTGAGGTAGATTAAATTAACATAAAATACAAAACAACTGATGCACGGAAAAGGGTTAACATTTTTATTCAAGGTTTCAACTAACTTGCAGTCATGATCATTCATTCCTGATGATTCCATGATAGTCGAAACGTTGAATAAAACTGTTAACCCTTTTCGGAGTGTCCATTGTTTCAGGGCTGTAGGAAGCTATTTTGTATTGGGGGGGCTGATGTAGTGAGCGTGGAAGACGCGAGATATCTAGGGGGTCCAGGGGCATGCCCCCCTGGAAAATTTTGGATTCTAGGGTCTCTGAAGCAGCATTTCCCACATTCTGGGGTGAGATTTATAGCAAAATTTATAGCATAAATTTTATTTCCCTCTAAAACTTTACAGATTATCGCTAGTTGAAGCCCCCCCGTGTCTAGGGCCCTGTTGTTTTGTATTTAATTAATTTACTCAGTAGTAACCGTAATTAAATTAACATCTTCCTTCACTTTACTTATCCGCTTGGTTGGTTAGGCGCAAGGCATTGGCTGAGGGGGCCTTAGATGGTATCTTGCCGACCACCCCCTCAGGACAGCTAACACCATCACAATAAATTGGTGGAGAAAAACTTACCATTCTTTTTGAATTGAATTGAATTGAATTGAATTGAATTGAATTGAATTGAATTGAATTGAATTGAATTGAAGGGAGGGATGGTGGGTTTTTGAAATTTGCAGAGCTCTCGAACTTGTGTGTGACAGCAAGTCAAGCAATAGCACAGTGAGCAATGCAGGGTAGCTCAGCCCAGTCTCCAAGCACACCCCTCATGCTGTTTGCTACTAGCTGTTAACCTTGGTTTGCATAACCCCACTAGATTTTAAATATGCAAGATCTTAATCCTTAGCCAGCGAAAGATCAAGAAAGGCATGCAGAATGATTTAAGCTAAGCTACAAGGTGGCTGCATTTAGGCTAAAAAAAAAAGGTTGTATTTCCAGTAATTTAACTTTAACCACAAGTCCACAATGCTTTCAACCTCAAATCAGCTCAAATAACTAAGCATTGCTTATCATGCTAAGATGGATTAAGTAATATCTTCCAATAATTCTACAAGAAACAACATTACTGCACGCAAATGATTGTGGTTAAATGTACAAGTCACCATCTTTTTCGGTAAACACTTTTACGAGAACAACTGACCAACACACTTAATACACAAGTAGTTGCATCTTACATTAAAAAAACTGTCACAAGAACCGTACAAAGCAAATATTAATATACATACATAAAAGTCGAATAAACAAGCTAGCCAGTGCAAACAAACAAACAAACGAATGAACCTTACCGTGTAATTATCTGAGTCCGACAACAGCTGGTTGCTTGTTCCATAGTCCAGAGCATAAGAAGCTTTCAACTTGAAAATGTTTTCAAATCATCAAATGGATTCATGGAAAATCTCTGTCTTTCTGCTTTAAAATGCGGCTAATCAATTGTTCGAACGTAAATTCATTATTAAAAAGCATTTCAGATGCACCTCAAGAAGTTCATATCTATATTTAAAAGCATGTTCAATACATTTGCACAAACGCTCAATAGGTCGATCAAGCCTGCGTGTTAGCCTGCGTGCAGCTCTACACCCGGAGGGGTAAAGTGACACTGATGCCAAACGTTTTCGCATGCGAATCGTTTCTGATATTTTTGAAAAAGGTCTCTTCGAAATATGTTACAGTATTTAACAAATAAAACATAAAGCTCCGTGCATATGTACTCTTGTAAAGGCACGTTTGACGTCATTTGAACACGAAAGAAGTTGAGTAGAGGCACGAGGCGATAGCCGAGTGCCTTTACACTTCTTTCGTGTTCAAATCACGTCAAACGTACCTTTATAAGAGTACATATGCACAGGAGCGATATGTTTTATTTGTTTTATAAAATAAGAAGAGGAAAAGTCAAACTAAATTAGGAATTTGGCGGGCTTTTCCGGCCAGCTGACGCCATTCTACACCATTCTACGTCATTCATGATCTATGTTCTCTTATAAATGCACGGAGCCCAGCCAATCAGAGCGTGCGTAGAAAGCACCTTATTTTATAAACTCTTATAAAGGTTCGTTTGACGTCATTTGAACACGAAAGAAGTGTAATAAGAGTACATATGCACGGAGATATTTACAAGTCTTGTATTCTTGTAATATAGAAAATTGTGGGACTCTTTGTAGCTCAGACCATGGGTTTACAATCCATGCTCAGACTAGTAATTTCCCGCCTTTTTTTCGAGCTGACCTGCACTATAGCTAAAGTCGCGCAGGCGCAAAACGATTGGCAGCGGTGTTCTGCGGATGAGAAACAGGCTGCGCGCAGGCTAAAGAAACTCTATTTCATTTCGTTATGCTAGAAAAAGTTTTAAAACGCTTTAAAAACCATGGCACAGCTTACCCAATTATTCGTCTGTTATGCTCACACCACTATTTCATTGCAATTGTCTGCCACAGCGGTTAGCGCATGTACCTTTCATCTCTGCGTCCAGGCGTCATTCTTGCTCGACGCAGTTAACTGATTAAACTTTCGCCTTGGCCGCATGTGAGAAGAGTGCTTCCAGTTTGACTCTACCAAACACCACAGGTTTTTCTCCGGGTACTCCAGTTTCCTCCTGTAGCAACACTGGATCAATGAGCAATGGCCCTTACTGGACCTCTAGAACCTCTAGAAAGAACAGTTTAGATACGACTGATAGGGTTATCCTGCAGTATCAAAAAAGTCAGTTTTACTCTGGTTTCCTCCTGTAGTAACACTGGATCAATGAAGGATGGTCCTTACTGGACCTCTAGAGAGAACAGTTTAGATACAACTGATAGCGTTATCCAGTATGAATAAAGTTAATTTAGCTCCTCTTCATCACACGCAGAGATCAATCTAGAAGTACATGTTCTACTGCAACAAATGTATTTCACAAATATCTGTCAGATAATACTGAATTAGAGCAAGTTTTATCGATATAATTCATCCATAGCTTTAATAATTAGAATTAATAATAATAGTAAGAATTTCTTAGCTTTATATACATGTCAATTTTTCACTTTTTACAACCAGAGGTTTTAAAAGCGAAAAAATCTAAATAATGCGTTGTATTTTATATCGACTAATCTCCGCAGAAAATTGCGCAGCGGAAACAGCGTTATTCGCATGCGCACGGAAGTCACATGACTTTCTTACAGTCCAGCATCAGTTGGGGTTATCTTCTGGGGGACCAACTTGCTAACTAAATTGAAAAACCTAAATATTTCTTTGCGAAATAAACCAAGCTCATCACCAGAGTATTCGGAAAACGTTTTTTTATGCAAAACTCTACGAATAATCACAGGGAATTCAAGGGATATTCTTCTCCATTTTTTGTGAATTTGAAGTTACCTTCCTCAAGCATTTCTGATCATTAATATTATAGTTCGCGCCTGAAGCAAGCTCTTTCAAATTTCGCAAGAATTTTCCTAATACTAGCTGAACTACCGTCAGAAATTCAAAACACCTAAACGACCGGAAATTCTTTACGAGAAACACACGGGCCCAATGTCGAGTCCAAATTGCTCTTGGCGCAACCCGCGGTAAAAGAAATTAAAGTCGATGATAGGTAGAGCCTCCAGATTAGTTGTTTTTAAGAGAAAGTCAGTCTTACGCCACACGTCGTCGTCAAACTGAAAAAGAACGAAAGCTATTATCATTACTACAATTTTTACATTATCATTAGTCCTACTTCACCCCGCTTAGTTCCATTTCGTCCTACATTGTCCCATATCGTTCCACGTACACCTACATAGTCCTACTTAGTCCTACTTAGTCCTATTACTCCTACTTACCCCTACTTGCCCCTACTTACCCCTAATCGCTCCTACTTACCCTTACTTATTCCCACTTACGCCTACTTACTCCTACTTAATCCTACCTATTCCTACTTACTCCTACTTACTCCTACTTACTCCTACTTACTCCTACTTACCCCCACTTACTCCTACGTTCTCCTAACTTCTACTTACTCCTATATAGTCCTACTTATTCCTACTTAGCCCTACGTACTCTCACTTAGCCCTACTTACTCCTACGTACTCCTACTTACTCCTATATAGCTCTACTTATACTCCTACTTAGCCCTACGTACTCTCACTTACCCTAACTTCTACTTACTCCTACTTAGTCCTACGTACCCCTACTTAGTCCTACTTAGTCCTACGTACCCCTACTTAGTCCTACTTACTCCCACTTCCTCCTATATTGACCTGCTTAGCCCTACATAGTCCTATTTAAAATTACAACGGCCAAACCGAGATTACAATAATGTAAGTAAGCACACCTTGCAGCCATCTCTCAAGACTTGAGGTGAGAGCTTTCCTTTATATTTGAAACGCTTTCCACTCCAGCCCTGAAAACGCACTCCATATTTAAAAGTTTGGTCACGTGTGTTGTACCACGCAGCGGAACTCTTACAATTGTACGAAACCCGCTGGCTTGCGTCCGTGCTTAGCAGGCGCAGAAAATTGAACTGAACTTTGGAAATAGGATACTGGATGCTGAAGTTGGTGGCCACTTTTGAAAATAAAATTCTTGCATTAGGCTTTCCACGAGACCAGGTTCTTCTTGGTACCTAATGTGCGGACAAAATTATTTAGTTATTTCGAAAACACGTATCATATCAATATCATATCATATATTACACCATACATGCTATACTGTATCATACACAACACCTTATCCGGGGATGGTTGAATACAAGACTTTCCTCCCCCAGTAAAGTCGCAATAAACATTAATTGCATCAACAGGACATCCAAGGTTGGGATCAATCCAATAATAGCCTAGAAAGACAAACAGACTAACAGTTTAGAAGTAAGTAAGTGAAGTGAGTGAGTGAGTGAGTGAGTGAGTGAGTGAGTGAGTGAGTGAGTGAGTGAGTGAGTGAGTGAGTGAGTGAGTGAGTGAGTGAGTGAGTGAGTGAGTGAGTGAGGGAGAGGGAGGGAGGGAGGGAGGGAGGGAGGGAGGGAGGGAGGGAGGGAGGGAGGGAGGGAGGGAGGGAGGGAGGAGGAAGGAAGGAAAGAAAGAAAGAAAGAAAGAAAGAAAGAAAGAAAGAAAGAAAGAAAGAAAGAAAGAAAGAAAGAAAGAAAGAAAGAAAGAAAGAAAGAAAGAAAGAAAGAAAGAAAGAAAGAAAGAAAGAAAGAAAGAAAGAAAATGAAAGCAAAAACGGACGAAAAGACGACTGAATAAATAAAACAAACAAACAAATCTCACCATTGTCAAGATAGGGTTGACAGGCATAAAGATCACGACATGTTCTTGCAGGATTATCTTTAGCACCAAGTGGTTTTCTAATTTGGGAGGTTTGTCCAGCCAAATCAAGTAATTGCTTTTGGATAGGAACTCCCTGATAATACAAGAACATAAAATATATAAGTCAAGTCAAGCACAACAGAGTCCTTTTTAAAGTGCCTACGAAACGAAAATTAAGTTTGTCTTATTTGAAAGAACACTTAAAAAATTATAAAGTAACATATTTTACAGTTTTTCGTTTCCTTGCTTCGTTGTTGAGATATTTTAGTTTGTTTGATATGCAAATTAAACATTTTTGACGTCACTCGTGCATGTCAAACAAACTGAAATATCTCAAGAACGAAGCAAGGAAACAAAAAACTGCAAAAGATGTTACTCTATCATTTTAAGTGTTCTTTCAAATAAGACAAACTTAATTTTCGCTTCATAGGACTTTAAAGAACTTTCAAAACACTTTCAAAATTCTCTTCAAAATAAAACTAATTATAATAATCAATTTGTCAGCCGTTGTTTTACTAAAATTACCTCTTTTTCTGGATCCCCCAATATAGATTGATAATAATTGAATCGAGCTTTAGTTTGTCGTGTATCATCAGGCTACGAAATAAATAAGATAGACCTTTAGTTGAAATATCAACCCACAAATGAGAATCTTTTTCTGGATCCCCCAATATAGACTGATAATAATTGAATCGAGCTTTAGTTTGTCGTGTATCAGGCTACGAAATAAATAAGATAGACCTTTAGTTGAAGTATCAACCTACAAATGAGAAGCTAATTCTGAGTTTTTACCTGTCGAATAGAAGATGCTAGAACTGTTGGACCTGGAGGGCCCTTGAAATGAAGAAAACGTGTAAAAGATTGTTAATGATTTTTGAGGTTCAGATTTCTTTTATCCAATATTCCGATACTGTATGTTTATTATTCAAAGGAGAGTGGATACTTACAGGACGACCTTGAGGGCCCTAGATAAAGACAAAAAAGAAAATGAATTAGTACTTTAGTAGTCAGCAGAGCAGAGCAGAGCACAGCAGAGCAGAGCACAGCAGAGCAGAGCAGAGCAGAGCTGAGCTGAGCTGAGCTGAGCTGAGCTGAGCTGAACAGAAGAGAAGAGAAGAGAAGAGAAGAGAAGAGAAGAGAAGAGAAGAGAAGAGAAGAGAAGAGAAGAGAAGAGAAGAGAAGAGAAGAGAAGAGAAGAGAAGAGAAGAGAAGAGAAGAGAAGAGAAGAGAAGAGAAGAGAAGAGAAGAGAAGAGAAGAGAAGAGAAGAGAAGAGAAGAGAAGAGAAGAGAAGAGAAGAGAAGAGAAGAGAAGAGAAGAGAAGAGAAGAGAAGAGAAGAGAAGAGAAGAGAAGAGAAGAGAAGAGCGCAGAACAGCGCAGAACAGAACAGAACAGAACAGAACAGAACAGAACAGAACAGAACAGAACAGAACAGAGCAGAACAGAGCAGAGCAGAGCAGAGCAGAGCAGAGCAGAGCAGAGCAGAGCAGAGCAGAGCAGAGCAGAGCAGAGCAGAGCAGAGCAGAGCAGAGCAGAGCAGAGCAGAGCAGAGCAGAGCAGAGCAGAGCAGAGCAGAGCAGAGCAGAGCAGAGCAGAGCAGAGCAGAGCAGAGCAGAGCAGAGCAGAGCAGAGCAGAGCAGAGCAGAGCAGAGCAGAGCAGAACAGAACAGAACAGAACAGAACGGAACAGAACCCAATACAACAAACATTTCACCACAGAATAAAACTGCTGCGAAACACAAAAAGCATCAGAAGGCTTAGTTACCTGATTTCCTTTCCGACCCTAAACAAAAATAATTTGAAAAACACACATAAGACGAACTTTTAATTTGATTTATTTACGAAAATGTGACAGAGCAGAGTTTATATAGTTAGAACATACCTTGCGCCCCCTGCTCCCCTACAATACAATACAAGATAAATAAACAAACGTTAGCGTCGCAATTATAAAATGACAAAATATATATCAGTAAATATCTTACTACGTAAATATAAAACTAACTTTAAATCAACTTTATTACCTCAGGTCCGTGGTATCCCTAAAAAGACAAAAAAAAAATCCGAAACCTTTAAATTTCTGTTGGTCATACAGTTTAAGAATGCTCACGTTTTACTAAATTATAAGTTTCCACTTGACTTTTACTAACCTCTTGCCCCTTGATACCCTAAACATAACGAAATCAAGAAGATTATACATTAATCGAAATATAGTAAGGTTAGATATACTGCCGAAACAGAGAACGTAGGAGTCTAACGTTTCGGGCGAAAGCCCTTCTTTACGTTTATAATAATAATAATAATAATAATAATAATAATAATAATAATAATAATAATAATAATAATAATAATAATAATAATAATAATAATTTAATCATTTATATTGCGCACTTTTGCATAACATTATGATCAAATGCGCAGTACACTAAATAGAAAGAACTAAACATTAAAAATTAAGAAATTACTGTTATGCTATTTACAAGTTTATACAATATAACCAAAGTTCCCTTAAAAAGACAAAACATTAAGTATATACTTGAATAAAATAGTGAGTTTTTAATTGAGTTTTAAACTTATTAAAATTGGTTTCATTCCTAATATGTTCTGGAAGGATGTTCCATGTCCTCGGAGCAGCTGCCGTAAATGATCTATCTCCCAGAGTGGATTTCAATTTGGCCGATGGAGTTTGCAAAACAATACCATTGCCAGAACGAAGATTATAACGTGTATTTTGTTTTATGGTAATAAGATCTTTTAAGTAAGCAGGCGCTTGATGGTGAATAACCTTGAATGTAATAACGGCGATTTTGTAGAGAATTCTAAACCTCACAGGTAGCCAATGTAGATCATATAGTATTGGACATATATTTTTATATCTGGGCGTATTGCTTATTAGTCGCGGTGCAGAATTTTGAACACGTTGTAACTTAGAGAGTTGCACAGCTGGTAGACCAAATAAGAGCCCATTACAATAGTCAATACGCGACATTGGTACAGCCTGAACAAGCAATTTTCTCTCTGACGAAGGCTCGAAACGTTAGACTCCTACTATATTTCGATTGTTCTTTCAACACTGCCTACGCAGCACGCTACTTTTATTGCACTGTTTGGATTATACATTAATGTTTGAATCAGTAAAAAAGGAAAAGTACAGAAGATAGATCGACATAAATTAGTTGGAAGAAAGTTTTCCAGCCGTAATGCTTGGAATCTTCACATGTTTTTGAACGAAAAAAAGTGAAATAAAAACGACCTTTAAGCAATCCTTAATTCTGTTGAGTAAACTTAGGAGTAAATATACGGAGCTTACCACATGGCCTTTGTTTCCAATAAAACCTGGCTGACCTACTTCACCAGAAACTCCCTATTAATATGGAAGAAATGCCCTGGGGTTAAAACCATTATCACCACGATCATGACCATCAATTCATCATCACTACCATCATCACAATCACCATCAGCATCACCATGGCCTTGACCACCATCACCATCATAATTACCATCACCACCACCATTATTAACAGCAGCACCATCATCACCACCATCACAATCACCACCATCACACCACCACCATCACCACCATCATCACCAGTACCATTATTACCAGCACCACCATTAGCAACACCACCACTACCATCACCACCATCCTCACCAGCACCATTATTACCAGCACCACCATTAGCAGCAGCACCACCACCATCACCATCACCATCATCACCACCACCACCACTGTCGAAGGAGATACGTCTGACATACTTGTACACCTTTGGCTCCGAATCCACCACGCCCTCCCCCTTTTCCTTTACGACCCTAGACAAGATAAAATGAGAACAGTTACACACAACATGTTAAAAATAGAAAGGAGCCGTATTTGGCTACCTCAGACAGGAATGGGTATAGTCCAAATACTTACAACATTCCCCCTAGGTCCCTCGGGTCCTAAATGTCCAGGATCGCCTCGAGGACCCTAGAAAAGAACAGAAAAAAGAAAATTGTAAAACATGTTAGAAGGTGCTAATGTTAGGATACTAACGGAAAGTAAGATTTTTCTTAACTTACCCGAGCTCCATGTCTCCCAGCTTGTCCGGTAGGTCCTCGAATTCCCTTTGGACCCTAAAAGTAAACCAGACACAGTGCTAAAAAGCGGTGCCCTGTGGCGTTTAAAACATCGCGTTAAAAATGTCGCTTGCTATTGATTCCTCACGAACGAACTCACAGAATATAGGTAGAAGTTAGATGGGATGACTCTCTGGGACCTTTTCTGAAAGCTGCGCCAAGTGACGTATTGAACTTTACTGCGCATCCCACAAGCTTTGGCAACAGTTATGGACAATAAATTGGCGACTATATTAAGGGTGGGGGAGGGGACGTGGAGGGGCCCAAACCCCACACTTTTGAGGTTAGGGTTAGGGGGTTAGGGTTAGGGGGGTGTTGGGATAAGTTTTCATTAAAATCCATGCTTCGTAAGGCTACATCTTCGGAAAAGGTCCCAGAGAGTCATCCCATCTAACCTCTTCCCAGAATATAACATCGCGTTAAAAATGTCGCGTCAAAAATGTCACTTGCTATTGATTCCTCACGAACGAACTCACAGAATATAACATCGCGTTAAAAATGTCGCTTGCTATTGATTCCTCACGAACGAACTCACAGAAGATAAAGCTGCCGAAAGTTAGATGCGCGCGCAGCTAAATTTCAGGGCACTGCAATTCATAACAATAGACCCAACACTTTAAAGCCCAATTTTAACAGCTAACGGGAACCTTTTATACCACACTTACATGACGTCCAGGACGTCCCCTTTGACCCAGAAGGATCCCATCTTGTCCAGCGGAACCCTATATCAGTAAGAGAACATGCTAACACTATCATTCTGAGCCCGAATGTTAAGGCTTTTCACATATACTGACAGGTGATACACCACCCATCCAGCGAAATCCATGCAGGACTCCATCCCATCACTCAAAGTGCTGAGAACGTGAAGTTGTGTTACTTACTGGCTCTCCTCTGTGTCCAGGTAACCCGCGCAATCCAATCTCGCCTGCAAAACCCTAAAAACAATGAAGAATCTTTCTAGTGTCATGTAATAATGATAAACATCCACATGCTCAGATCAATATTAAAATTCGTGTGTACCATTGGTCCATCGGCTCCTTTGTCGCCCGGAGTTCCCGGCTCACCAGTTATCCCCTACGGGAAAAAACGACCAATAACTTAACTACTAATTAATGAAAGACCGGAGAGTAGAAACAGAGGGAGTAAAGGAAAGAGGGAGGGAGGGAGGAAAAGAGCGAAAATGAGAGAGAGAGAGAGAGAGAGAGAGAGAGAGAGAGAGAGAGAGAGAGAGAGAGAGAGAGAGAGAGAGAGAGAGGTGAAAAAGAGATAGGTGAAAAAGGAAGGAAGAGAAGAAAGGAAAGAGAGAGGAAGGAAAGGATGGTGAGAACTGAGAAGAAGAGATGGAGAAAAAGGAGACAGCGAAAGAGAGAAAAAGAGATGGAGGAAAGAAAGGAGGGGAGAGAGATTTAAAAAAAAAGGGACAGAGACATACCTGGTAACCTTGACTTCCACCGTGTCCGACATCACCACGATTCCCAACCTTTCCCTGGAATGACACCAATCACCATAAAGCAAACATAATTTCACATTGCTATGCACCTTCAAGGTACCTAGGTGCCACCATCCCGAGAGGGAATCATAAAGAAGTAATCGTTCATTCATTCATTCATTCATTCATTCATTCATTCATTCATTCATTCATTCATTCATTCATTCATTCATTCATTCACTCATTCATTCATTCATTCATTCATTCATTCATTCATTCATTCATTCATTCATTCATTCATTCATTCATTCATTCATTCATTCCTTCCTTCCTTCCTTCGTCCGTTCGTCCGTTCGTCCGTTCGTCCGTTCGTCCGTTCGTCCGTTCGTCCGTTCGTCCGTCCGTCCGTCCGTCCGTCCGTCCGTCCGTTCGTCCGTTCGTCCGTCCGTCCGTCCGTCCGTCCGTCCGTCCGTCCGTCCGTCCGTCCGTCCGTCCGTTCGTTCGTTCGTTCGTTCGTTCGTTCGTTCGTTCGTTCGTTCGTTCGTTCGTTCGTTCGTTCGTTCGTTCGTTCGTTCGTTCGTTCGTTCGTTCGTTCGTTCGTTCGTTCGTTCGTTCGTTCGTTCGTTCGTTCGTTCGTTCGTTCATTCGTTCATTCATTTAGTCGCAGCTGTAAATGGTTCTAACCTGCTTGCCTGCTTCTCCCGGATCTCCAGGCACCCCCCTTCGTCCGTCACCACCCTAAAGGACACCAGAAGGATATACTTAGTTTGTTATTACTACTTTAAATGTGTAAATAATGTGTAATAAAATGTGACGTAAAGTGGTGTGATGTAACGCGACGTGATGTAATCCAGTACAGTACAGTACAGTACAGTACAGTACAGTACAGTACAGTACAGTACAGTACAGTACAGTACAGTGCAGTGCAGTGCAGTGCAGTGCAGTGCAGTGCAGTGCAGTGCAGTGCAGTGCAGTGCAGTGCAGTGCAGTGCAGTGCAGTGCAGTGCAGTGCAGTGCAGTACAGTACAGTACAGTACTGTACAGTACAGTATGCAGTGCAGTACAGTACAGTGCAGTGCAGTGCAGTGCAGTGCAGTACAGTGCAGTACAGTGCAGTACAGTGCAGTGCAGTACAGTAATAATGTAATCGTATTTACTATATTAAATGTGATAAATCACTTAACCTGTCCTCCTTTCTTCCCTTTCGTCCCAGGTATCCCAGGCTCACCTGTGTCTCCCTAAAGAAAAATAATACTTTAGTTCAAAGTCTATTTTTTTAATAAAGAAGTGAATTAAGAAATCTTAAAGAGCTTACTGTCTGACCACGTTCCCCAGAAGGTCCAGTGATTCCAGCAAACCCTTCCACTCCCTGAAAATGCAAAAAAAAGCGTTGCTTTTCAACGTGTTTTAGTTGGTTGTCAATACCGCGCTGATACGTACCGCAAGCCCAATGTTTCCTTTTCTTCCCTTCTCCCCCAATGGTCCTAGTTGTCCCTAAATTAAATGAAGGCACAAGGAAGTATTGAACTTGATAGTGTTAAAGAAATAAAGGAATGCATGCAACGTGACGTAACACAACGTAATCGACCACAAGACAACACAACGTAACGCAATAGGACGAAACGCAACGCAACAAAGCGCAAGGCTAAGCTACGCAACAAAGCGCAATGCAACGCATCAAAAGGCAATCCAGAAAAGCGCAATGCTATGCAGCAAAGCGGAACGCAATGCAGCAAAACGCAACGCTACACAGCAAAACGCAATGCAGCAAAACGCAACGCTACACAGCAAAACGCAATGCAACAAAACGCAACGCTACACAGCAAAACGCAATGCAGAAAAACGCAACGCTACACAGCAAAACGCAATGCAGCAAAACGCAACGCTACACAGCAAAACGCAATGCAGCAAAACGCAACGCTACACAGCAAAACGCAATGCAGCAAAACGCAAAGCTACACAGCAAAACGCAATGCAGCAAAACGCAACGCTACACAGCAAAACGCAATGCAGAAAAACGCAACGCTACACAGCAAAACGC